>SSNS01000287.1:483097-495216 GCA_006937985.1 Aphyosemion australe | reverse complement strand
TACCGAAAAATCCCAAAATGGGCGAAAAGGTGGAGCTGAGGGTGGCGCATCAAACGGAAATGATGTAACCTGGTTGTAGCCTGGTTGTAACCAGCTTACCCGAAGTTAGCATCTAAGCTAACGGAGCTAACCACTGAGGTAGCAATAGCTGCTAGCAAAGCTAACCTGGAGCTAGGGAGCTAAAGCCGAGCCTCAGACTGGAGTTTGTAGCTGACGGAGGAGAATCGCGGGGATTTTCCCAGCAAACACAATCATCTGGGAAAAAAAAACAATCGGTAAGTTAATATGTAACTAGAAAAAAGCCGTTTCTGAAATTATCTTTTTTTTCTTCAGGCTGATTATCTTAATGTCCTTTTGTTTCATGATGTGGAAACGGTTTTCCACACTTGTGTTGATTATTGTTGCTGGTGAGCTGCTGCCCATCTTGGCCAGGACTCTCTTTTGAATGAGTTTTTAATCTAAATGTTTTTTTTCTGTTTAATAAACGGGTAAATGATTAAAAAAAATAATAAGGCAATTTTTCTGTATTTTTTTACTCAGTTGTTAGTGTTTGAGATAAGTCATCAAGCTAAGTGACTTATTAAAGTTAATTTTGTAATACTTCTCTTCCATTTACAAAAACTGTTGTCACAAGTGAAGTAGCATTTATTCTGTATTCTTAGTACAGTTCCCAAGAAGAGATATACAGATAAAATAAACACAATATGACTCGCTAAAACCAACAGGCTCATGAGACATGAGAACAAGAACAAAGAACAACACTAACAGTAATGTGAAAATAAAGGTAAAGACGTGTATATATAGAGAGATGACTAAATTAGCGTAACTCAGCATGAGCTAAAAAAAGGAATGTGCCATAGCTGATTAACAACAGCTACCATTAACGATTTCTCTTACTTTGACCCTATTCAATTCTGCAAAGTATGTCAGAATTATGAATCATTAATTGAGGTCTGGGAGGTTAAAAGTTTCACTGTCATTTATTACAACACTTTATTTTCATAGATCTGTGACAAGGTCACCACGGCTGCCTGGACATCCACGACATCGGTTACACAAAGCAGAAAATGTAAGTAACTGTCTCCATAACTCCATGTAGAATAGTAATAGTAATGTACTTTCAACAGATTGGTCTGTTGAGCTGTCATATTATATTACTTTTTTCTCTGTGATTAATTATATTATTGTTTTCTCTGTCATTAATTATATATGTTTTTGTATCAACAGCCATTTGGATCATCGGAGACAGCTACGTGAGGCGTGGTGCCCAGAGAGCTGCACAAACCACTGGAGACAACCTTGGCCTCTCTGAAGCCCGTGTCTCCTGGTTCGGTAGGGGTGGACTGCGCTGGAAAGACCTTCTCCCCTTCTTTTTCCACTCTCTGAGAGGAAGAGCAGCTCCTGATGTCCTCATCCATTGTGGCGGCAACAAAAAAAGCAAAAGCACAAACATATCCCAGACTGTTATGCCTGATGTGTTATTGATGTCATTTTGTTTAATAATTCCATCTGTAGCCAAACCACTGCTGACAATGTTCTTCTGCCTCAACCCTGTACTCCTCTCTAAAAGACTGTGCAGCTCTCTGGGCCTCTTTTGTAGCCTGGCAAGCCATCCTATATATGTGAATATATAAAACTCTGCAAAGCAAGAATTGGTCTAGTTCACTAGGCTACCTCTTTTGTGCATTTTTATTTGTAATTTCTATAAATTTAATGACAGTCATGTTACATTAAAAATGTTTGTAAAAAACAAACTTTTTTCCTCAACTACTGGAATTTCTTTGAATGCGGCAAAACGTGAGGAAGCTTTGTGTAAAGATCTTAATATTAAAATAAACCTTGGAGGCTCCAACATTATCAAATCAAATCATAATTAACTAAATTACTAAGTTTGGGAATATTGGGAATAATTAATTGATGTGTAAAAAAACAAACTTAAATCTTTTGTCATTCTTTGATTGAAACAACACCCAAAAAAAAATGACAGAGCAGCACCTGTGGATAGGAAAAAAGTGTTATAATAACAGATGTACATAGATTGTAAAATACATATCCTACATATTATCATAAAAGACCATATTATAAAAAAACACTAAACGTGTCCTGGACAGCAGCCTGGCAGAAGAATGGTGGTCTTTCTGCCAGAATGTGCTGATTTTATCTTACAAGAGGAACTTTTGGTGTTTGACGTTCCCCTTGAGTTTGAAATAGTGTTATTTAAATATTTGGATTATGTATTGCAGTAATAGCATGTAAGTGCTGGATCCATCGGGAAGAAAGGGCTGCAAGGGGACAAATGAATTAAGAGTGAATAAATAAAAAAAACATTAAAAACAACAGAAAGCAGCTGCCACAACAGGGGGATTGTACCAGAGAGCGAGTTTAGAACATCGAGGCTTTCCTGATCAATCCCTGATTGACATAGCGCTCCCCTTCCCTCCAGGTTTCGCTGGGTCCACCACAGATTCCCTGGTGGATTCAATCCACCTGGGAATCTTGAAAATCTTCAAAACCAAGAGAGTCTCTGACTTTGGGAACCAGCTTGTCTGGGGCACAGATGAGGATCTCAGTCTGGTCTTCATTCAGCTGTAGAAAGTTCCCAGCCATCCAGGTTTTAATAGAGTCTAAGCAGCTGTGCAACAGCTGCAGCTTATACATCTCATGGGGCTTAAAGGAGATGTACAGTTGGATGTCATCTGTGTAAAGATGGTAGGAGATTCCTTTAAAAGAGCTCAAGATGTGCTGGAGAGGGAGCAGATAAAGGAGGAAAAGTAGAGCCAGAACCTGAATGATGAGACCACACAGCCTTCCAGACTGCCGAGCACCTAGCCACACAGACGTCAGCAGGGGCCATATCCAGAACTGGGTTGACCCAGGCCATGGCCCACAGGGCAGAAGGAAACACGAACCTAACAGCAACTCCACCTGAAACAGAAGAATTTAAATTAGAATCAAATTCAATTTGGGTTCAATATGATGTCAGAACGTCACGATTATGAAAGATGGACTAAGATCAGCGCTCCTTTAGCAAGACTGAAAGTATTTTATCACAGAGAAGATCAAAAGATGCTGGACATGAGTATTAGGAGTGAATAATTAATAACTCAATACTTGGCCTTGAACAATAAAAAATGATTGTTATCAAAGGTTCTTACTCTAAGCAGCCAGTTGAGAAGAGTGGAGATTTCCAGCAGAACAGGGAGTGGAAAACGGAGAATGGATGGAGCTTCTCTGCACAGGAGTTTCTCTGGAAGCAGGAACCAGTTTTCTAGTCAATGACAGGAACAAAGTTAGAGGTCAGCAGGTTAAAGTTCAGCTTAAAACGACACAGAACAAGGGGCAGCCTGATTTTCACCATTAGAATAAATGAAGTGGTGTTGGCGTGAGGTCCCCAGAGATCTTTATAATCTTCCTTTCGGACGAGCTGATGAGATTTAGCAGCGGGAATCCCCATCCTGCTGGGATTGGAAAACAACTCTAACCTGTACAATCACATTTAAAACATCTGAACATTTGTTTGCAGTCTAAAACATATACAAACACATATAGCGTTTAAGATCAATTGTGATTTCTTTCAATTAAACAAGAAGAAAGTCAATATAACTGGTATGACGCCTGCTGAGGAAATATAAAATATCATAAAAGAACTGCTCTGAAAGGAACAGATAAAAATGGAGGAACCTTACATTTTCACTGATGAAATGTTGTCTTTCTAGTTTTGTTTTGGTTCAAATTAAATGACACATTCAGAACATGCAGAGACACTAAATTATATTTCAGTTCCTGTTTGATTTATTTAGACGTCAATAGAATGTTTCTATTTTTGTTCAATTTACCTTTAAAGCTGGAATATTTTAGTTTAAAAATGAGATCTTTCTTTCATCCCAAAAGAGTTACATAATGTTACACATTTAAGTTTTGCTTTACCTCATGGTAACTATAACATGTAAAAGAATAACATGATAGGAATTGTTCTCACATCACACCCTAGTCACAGGCATCTCAAGGGAGTAAAAACTAACTTTTTGAAGTAAGAAAGGTTCTTATGCTGAAAACGCTGCAATGTAACATGTGTTAGTGTATTATGGCTAATGCTTCAATTCCATCAACGTTAACCACAGTATGAAATAAGGTGTGTGTACCTGGAGTCCGTGGTGAAGTGATGACTCTCACTGCACAAGCGGGAGCTGGAAGTTGGAGTCCAGCTTTGTGTCCTTAGCCAAAGGTCGAGTCTCTCTGGATCACCTAGAGGAAAAATTCACACAAAAAATATATAATAGAATAAATAATAATTATACTTGATGAACACATAGGTTTGAGGCACTACGTATTTCTGCTAGTAAAATTATAGCTGTTGATATATTTAGTTTGAATTGGGACTAGTAAGAATATGATCTGGACTAGGATTAATTATATTGTTGCTATGTAAAATAGTTATTACTAGCAGGTGTGGCTGTTGATTAAATGATAAAACATGTACTGGTATTTACATGTTTAGTGACAAACCTGAACACGTGTTACAGTTAGCTCTGCTGCTGTTTACTTTGCCCAGATGCAGCCAAAACTTAGATTTTTTTCCTGGTATTTTATTAGTTCACAAACTATGAGGTGTTTTGTAAACAAAGTTTGTGAATGATGCAGCTGAGGCCTGATGTGACCTGCAGCAGCGGGAGGAGCGGGACTTTGCGGCTCATAACAGACTTTTTAGCACCAAAACAGATATTTCTTACCCTTTTCTTCGTACCCTGCTCTACTCCAGTCTTGATTTCATAACTAATTATTATCACAGAAGGACCCGCTGGATCCCAGAGCCAAAGCAGAGCTCTCACGCAACTAGCATAAAGTAGGCCTGCTCCATAACGACGCCAGACGACACCGCCGGTCCAGCAGCTGGTCTCTGCATTAGGAGGACTCGGCTGACCCTCTCAGAGCAGCCGTGTTTATTAAAGACGAAATAATCGCTCTCTAGTTTTTAACTGACCAACAAATAGCGTTACAACAAGCACCGTATTAAACCCTAATAAATTTATAATGTCACGGTAAAGAGTATATGTTTATACCAAAGTTTAAACGATGGCTAACTAGCTTCAGAACGTCAGTAGTCGAAAATATAAACATATAACTTTACTTACCGATAAAAAATGGAGCGGAGAGTTCTTGGACCCTCTGTTAGTGCAACCAATGCCACAACAAGCCATTTCTGCCCAACAATATCAAAATTAACATTCCAACATGACCACACACGGCACAAGAACTGGCAGAACACAGCTAATGTGACGCCCAGTGACTATAAAGTACGCCGGGGGATGAAGGGCCCTGTGTCCTTCCGGTTTTTCCCCGGAGCAAAAAGGCTAGTTAGCTCCTCGGCTCTTCCGACAATCCAAAAGACTTCCGCATATCCAAAAGACGCGCCCCTAATTATTCTCAATTTCAAGCTTTAATTACATCTAAACGGATGTGGTACAAAAAAAATTCACCCCCCTCAGAGTTGTCATGGCTGATAACTGGACCTATTAAACCTAAAATGGTTCATTGTACCAGGCTGTAAGATGTTCTATTTCTGCTGTGAAATTGGCATTTTTAACATGGGACTCGATGAGGATTTGCTCACTTCTGAGACCACCCCCAGTGGATGAGGGGAGAACTGCAACTTTTTATCACTTCCTGGTGTTTCAGGATACGGACGGGATCCTGCTCCCTTGGGTTTGCTTCATTTCGCCGAAACCACGTGACTGATGACAAACGAAGCTTGTTTTGCCTGAATCACGTGACTGGTTTGTTTTCTGTGTCACTTTCAAAATAAAGGCTGCTGAACCTCACGGTGATTTGTGGGTTGTTTTGTTTGGTTCATGTATCTATCAGAGTTTCAATTTATTGAGCTTGTGGAAAAAACAGCTGTCATCTTGATTTGCATTCCAAAAATAAGTGTAAGATGTGGATCACTAACACCCCACCCAATGTAATTTGTGTAAGTCCACACTTTTGAAAACAAAATGATTTCCTTGACTGAAACAGCAGCTTCATGTTATGTGAACATATGCATATAAACCACAATACAGGTTTGACAACTCGTTTATGGCTGTCATGTTTCACTCCCAGCTCACTCGAGATGTTCTAACTTCCTCGAGCCAGTCACGTTCCCGTGCGTGACGTTTGACGCGCGCGCGCAGAATGCGCGTGCACGTGTTTTGGCACCAGAGGTGTCAAATAACGAAGTTCAAATACTTCGTTACTTTACTTAAGTAGAAATTTTGGTTATCTATACTTTAGTGGAGTAATTATTTTTTAGCCTACTTTATACTTCTACTCCCTTACATTTTTACACAATTATCGATTTCTACTCCTTACTTTTAAAAAATAACCTCGTTACTCATATTTAATTTCGGCTTGTTTTTTTCCGGGTTGTCGTCTTTGAAAAACAAAGGTTCGATTGTGGTTGGATGAGACCTACCATTCCGACATCCTATTGGTCATCGCAACTGCATGTGACACACATCATGTGACCCACATAGCATTAGCAGATACGTAGTAGCAGTAGCAGCGAGCGGAGGAGACTCAAAAGAACTTGCTAACAAGATGTCCAAACCAAGCACCTGTGAGGATGCTGGTAGCCAGGAAAACAAGCCAACCCCTGTACATCCCTGACCGTACCTGGAAGAATTTTTTGAAATGGTTGGATGCAAAAACAACTCATTTTGAATGCGCTGCAAGCTCTGTGCACCCAAGTACTGCTAATGGCTTTCAAAAACTCACCGTTTAAGCTAAAAGTTTCATATTATCACTCGATTATTGACAAAATATTGTAGTAACCTAGTAACATAATAATGGTAAATTCGCTATGTTTGCCATGCTATGCCTGGGTACATGCTAAGACATGCTACGGCTTGCTTACTAGTGGTAGGCTATGATTTAACATTACAAGTTCGTCTGGTGGGCTTTGACATTTGAAATTCGACTCTAGTCAAATATTATCTGAGCTTATATTGTTGCTATATGCAATACTTAGTTCATTGTGCAAAGCTATAGTCTACATCTGGTTGCTAAAGCATGTACTAAAGATAGGCATGATCCTGTCTGTGTATGAGAGTGTGCTCAGGCCCTAAGAGGTTATACGCCCAACTATCAGCCAAATTCAGTTGAAAATAAATTAAAGTTAGACCAATTACAAGTGCACAATGGCAGGAAATGCTAACCCTAGTAATTTCTACACAAAAGCCTCTTTTATAAAACAATGCCGCCAATTTGCCGCAACACCGATGCGGCATCAGGGAGCCTAAGGTCGTTTATAAGAGCTCAGACCGTGGCGGTAATGTTGTGCAATCATGTCCGTTTTATAAAAGATTACGCGATAGCGGAATTAAGGAGGTATGGGGGCGGTCTCTGCACTGTCACGGACTTCCGTGTATCTTGGCCATAACTTGCCTTTTATTGCGATCGAAGTCGCACTCGTTAAGTTTTTATTTTAACAACCAGCTACAGGTGTGTGTGCTCCACAGTCCCTGTGAGCTGTCAGATGATCTGAGCTGCAGATCTAACGGAGAGAAGCTCCCAGCGCTCTGTATCGGTCCAGTTTATCATCTCAGCTGGTTCTGTTCACAAAAGTGAAACTTAAGCGGGTGTTTAGTTTCATTTTCATTATAGTTCCCGGCCGGAGCTCAGCATTAATTCATCACGTGGTCATGACACCTCCCTCTGTTGCGCCAAGGCTTAATGTGTGTTTATAAGACCGGCTAAGCCGCAATATTACAACCAAGTGTGGCGGCACGAATGCCGCAAAATTCCCGCAACGTGATGCCGCCATAGCGTGTTCATAAGAAACACGTTGCGGTAATATTACGCTGATTTGCCGGCATGGTGTGTCTTATAAAAAGGGCTAAAGAAACAACTCAAAAACCTACTTCCTGCCTGACGACATTCCTGCCTGGCTCTAGTACATAAATGCAAATGTGTGTGTGTGCACGAGTAATTGGTGTGTTTGAAAAACAAAAGCAGGGGGACAAAGCAAAGGCAGGAGTTCTAGTGGGTCACCAGAATAAAATTTCCTCAGTAAGCTAGTGTTAGGTGGCAATATATTGGTCTGCTCAACATAATTGCATAGACCAGTGAAAATGCTCCTTATGAACCTTAATCTATGTCTGTGCATTAATTTTCTCCACAGAAGAAACACCCCACTCGTCTAGAGAGGTACTAAACTAAAGAGGAACTTACTAAAGCAGCTCTCAAAAGGAAGTCATCCACTGAAGGTTCTTTGCCCACACCCTCCAAGCAAAGCAAGCTGTGGGAAACTCAAAATCATTGTCCAAGGCTTGCACCCACCACACATTGTTCAGCAACAGGGCTTCATTGATCTTGTGGAGCATCTTCAGCCAAATACAAACGTCATGACACACAATACTGTTGTAAACAAAGTCACAAAGGCGTCTGCAGAAATGAAAAGAAAACTGAAAGCTGACCTTAGTGAAATTGAGTTCATAGCAACAACAACAGACTGCTGGACAGCACACCGTCGCGGTTTCATTGGTGTTACTGCACACTGGTTTAACCCCAACACCATGCAAAGATCCTGTGCTGCCCTGGCATGCAAGCAACTTAAAGGGCCGCATACCTTTTCTGCCCTGGCTGGTGCCCTAAACGATATCCACACAGAATTCAATATCAGAGAAGATCGTTCGCACTATACCTGATAACGGCTCAAACTTCCTGAAAGCCTTCAGAGTTTATGGGCAGACTGACGACGAGAACCATCCTGAATCTGTAGGGGAGGGTGATGAAGAAGATTGTGGCTAAAATGATGATGATGAAGAGGAGGAGGAAAGAGTTGAGAGTGTTAAATTTGTTGATGCTGGAGCCCTGTTGGATGAAGATGACTACATGGAATTCCAGCTACCCAAGCACCATCGCTGTGCCTGCCACCTCCTCAACTTAGTGTCCACAGTAGATGCTTCAAAAGCAGAGGTCAACACAACATTTCTAAAAGTTTCAGATGACACATTTTTTTACTTTTAATTATCAGTTCCTCCAGTTGAAGGTGCTACATCAAGTGGGTTAAATGTTCCATGTTGTGTTTTTCTTTTCGTTTTACAGGTTTACTCCAGTGGAACTTGTGTGACGGGTTAAAATGTTCAAATTACTGCTTACTGTGTTTGCCAGTATGTATGATTTAATGACTAATAAGAAGCGGGTTCGTTATTGTTTACGTTCACATTGCTTGTCAGTAATTTTTTGATATGCATCTTAAACTTCATGACATTTAGTTGTTGTAGTAACAAAGTGTGGCCACCGGAGGGAGTCTAGCGCTAGTGAGCCTTAGAAGAGAACACGGCCTTCCTGGCTCATTCAATACACGTCTGAGCAGAAGGAATAACGTGTCCGTGTTTCTTTTATCATTTACTCCCCTTTTCAGGTAAGAGTTTATGCATAAGCACACCTGTACTGTAAGATGTAACCAGCCAGACCAATTGAGCATTCGGGAATGCACTAGGTGGTAGATTCGTTGTTTATTATGTTCTATAGTTGTTTAAGGTTTAGCCACAGTTAGCCGCTAGCCCGTAGCCGATGATGCTAACTAGTTAGCAAGACAACGGTGTACATTTCATTTGTTTCTTTATGATGACTCTGTATGTATTTGAGTTGAATTATTCATTCAATACACGTCTGAGCAGAAGGAATAACGTGTCCGTGTTTCTTTTATCATTTACTCCCCTTTTCAGGGGTTTTACATTTGGAGGCACCGCTGGGATCGTGGTTGCGAGGCTGGAATCCTACGACATAGGAGAACACCCCACATCAACCATCCCATTAACAACCCGGGTAGTGGAGGGTGGAGCTGCAAGCAAGGTGGCGCAAAACCAAGCGGACTGTATTCTGAGGTGCTAAAAAAAGAGAAAAAAGCTACTAGGAAGCATCAGCCCTGCGGTAACTGGCTAAAACACTAATCTTCAGCGCCCTTCACCACTTAAAAAAAAAAAGAAGAGGGAAAAGAAAACGAAAAATGGATTCAGAAGTGGAAAGTCTACAGTTTGAAATTAAAGGAGCTCTCTTCCAATTTACCAGTGACCAACTGATAAAAATATGTGCTTTTCTTGACATTTCTGGAACAAACGACGAAAACGTCATAGGAAAAAGTCGTAATTTTCTTGTTTCACTGATCAGCAAGCATATTGAAAGTGACAAACTGAGCCAACTTGAAGATGAGGGAATGTCAGTACTATTGGGATTATTGGACATGATAAAAACAGTGCAGGAAGATGGAAAAAAAACACACCAGAGAAGGAAGATGAAGAACAGGAGAAATTGAGCAAAGAACTAGAACAACTAAAACTCGTAGTTCAACAGAAAGAAGCCGAAATGCAGAGTTTGGGGGGGAAAAAACTAAAGGACACTGAAACAGTATTGGTCCAGGCTGCTCCTGCCTATATAAACAGCGGCTCATGGAGGAAAGACTTCAAGATCTCAGGACAAATTGGTGACCCCGGCCAAAAGGACAGATTAACGTTTTCCAGCTTGGCCCGCCAAATAGAGAATGGTCTCAGCAAAGGTTACTATGAGTCAGAGATAGTGGATGCTGTTATAAGGGCAATAGTTCCTGGTCTACAGCTGCGCAGCTATTTAGAAGGAAAGAGTGATCTGTCTCTTCCCACTCTTAGGAGAATCCTTCGTTCACATTATCTAGAGAAAAGCGCAACCGAGTTATACAAACAGCTTACCACAGAAATGCAGAGCAGCAGAGAAACACCACAGAACTTCGTTATTAGAGCAATGGACCTGCGACAAAAAATATTGTTTGCTTCCCAAGAGGCTGAATCTGGTCTTAAGTATGATCCGGCATCAGTACAAAGTATGTTTATGCACACAGTTCTCACTGGCCTTCAAAGTGACTGCATAAAGTCCGATCTCCAACCACATTTGTTGAAACCAAACACCTCAGATGAGCTACTCCTCGAAGCTCTAAATATCGCCTGTGCTAATGAGAAAGAAAGACAGGATAAGAAGAGAGCTACAACACAGAGAGCTACTGGTGTGCATGCAGTCCAGTTTAGCGACACAGGTAATAAGAGGAAACCGGTGGAAGATCAAAATGTTACTGCACTCCCTACCGATTTGCTCTCCGACCTGAAAGAAATCAAAGCAGATATGCTTTTGCTAAAAGACCTCAAAACTGAGGTTGCACAGATCAGAGAATCCATCCAAAACAAAGAAGAGAAAAATATTTCGCAACTTGCTGTGTGCCAAGGACCAGAATATGGTTATCCCTATTCCATGACAAATACTCATCCACAGTTTACCACCTGGACCAGAGAGGGTGCAACTATTCCTCATCATCCTAGAGCAGGGGTGGGGAACGTCCGGCCTCAGGGCCGTATACGGCCCGCGAGACCATTTTAACCGGACCGCCAGACCAAAAACCTTTAGAATTTATCAATGAAAAAAAAAATTTGAAAGTAGGGAAAAAAATAATCATTTTTCTACGATAAAACAGATGGATTTGTATGTCCGAGTTAGGTTCAGGGTCAGTGAATGCACCATGAGATCCTGCGCATGCCTGTTTGCGCACCTCAGGTCTCCGCACCGGGGCGGAGCCGTTGTAGAGCGGGAGTTCGGAAGCGAGCGGCTGCGGAAATAGTGGAGTTAAGCGTTAATCATGGCTGCTGTCAAGAAGAGGAAGGTGGATGCAGAATGCCGCGTATTCCAGGAAAAATGGACAAATTATTTTTTCTTCGTTGAAGTGAAAGGCAAGCCAGTGTGCTTAGTTTGTGGTGATGCGCTGGCAGTAATGAAAAAGGCGAATCTCGAGCGCCATTACACTTCAAAACATGGTAAACTTGCAGAGTTAAAAGGACAAACGCGCTTGGATAAAATAAGTGCTCTTCCTCTGAGTTTGATTGCTCAACAAGCAGCTTTCGCACGCCTCACCAAAGAAAAACAGTTCCAGCCATCTCATTAGGTGAGTCTGATGTGCAAAAATTCAGCAATTACCAGGCAACACATTAGTTACAGACTTTATTTTGTTCTTTCTATTCAATTGCATCCCTTGGTATGTGTTTATCATCGCATGGCCCTCAGAGAACTATTAAAAAAATTTAATGGCCCTTTATAAGAAAAAGGTTCCCCATCCCTGC
>SSNS01000287.1:396752-482518 GCA_006937985.1 Aphyosemion australe | reverse complement strand
CGGGTTCAGATCAGGGGGGCCGTTCCTCCCAACCACACCTCTCCAGGTCTCACTGTCGTTGCCCACGTGAGCATTGAAGTCCCCCAGCAGAACGAGGGAGTCACCCGAAGGAGCGCTTTCCAGCACCCCCTCCAGGGACTCCAAAAAGGGTGGGTAGTCTGAGCTGCAGTTTGGTGCATAAGCACAAACCACAGTCAGGACCCGTCCCCCCACCCGAAGACGGAGGGAGGCTACCCTCTCGCTCACCGGGGTAAACCCCAACGTACAGGCACCAAGATGGGGGGCAAGAAGTATGCCCACCCCTGCTCGGCGCCTCTCAGTGGGAGCAACTCCAGAGTGGTAGAGAGTCCAACCCCTCTCGAGGAAACTGGTTCCAGAGCCAGAGCCATGCGTTGAGGTGAGTCCAACTATATCTAGTCGGAACCTCTCAACCTCACACACCAACTCCGGCTCTTTCCCCACCAGAGAGGTGACATTCCACGTACCAAGAGCTAGCTTCTGTAGCCGAGGATCAGACCGCCAAGGTCCCTGCCTTCGGCTACCGCCCTTTGCACATCGCACCCGACCCCTTTGGCCCCTCCCACGGGTGGTGGGCCCATGGGAAGGGGGACCCACGTCTCCTCTTCGGGCTATGCCCGGCCGGGCTCCATGGGTGAAAGCCCGGCCACCAGGCGCTCGCCAGCGTGCCCCAACTCCAGGCCTGGCTCCAGAGGGGGGCCCCGGTGACCCGCGTCCGGGCGAGGGAACACTGTTTCCATTTATTTTATTCATCATAATGGGTCTTTGGGCTGCACTTTGCCTGATCCCTCACCTAGGACCTGTTTGCCATGGGTGACCCTACCAGAGGCATAAAGCCTCAGACAACTTAGCTCCTAGGATCATTGGGACACTCAAACCCCTCCACCACGATAAGGTGGCAGCCCAGGGAGAGGCCTGTACGAGGTCCCTGTACGACCAGTGTCAGAGCTTGGTCCGCATTGCCGGCAGTAAGTCGGGCTCGTTTCCGGTGAGAGTTTGACTCCGCCAAGGCTGCCCTTTGTCACCGATTCTGTTCATAACTTTTATGGACAGAATTTCTAGGTGCAGCCAAGGTGGTGAGGGGATCCGTTTTGGTGGCCTAAGGATCAGGTCTCTGCTTTTTGCAGATGATGTGGTCCTGTTGGCTTCGTCAGAACGTGATCTCCGGCTTTCGCTGGAGCAGTTCGCAGCCGGGTGTGAAGCAGCTGGGATGAGAATGAGCTCCTCTAAATCCGAGACCATGGTCTTGAGTCAGAAAAGGGTAGAATGCCTTCTCCAGGTCAGGGATGAGGTCCTGCCCCAAGTGGAGGAGTTTAAGTATCTCGGGGTCTTGTTCACGAGTGAGGGAAGGGTGGAGCGTGAGATCGACAGGCGGATTGGTGCTGCATCTGCAGTGATGGGGGCGTTGTACCGGTCTGTCGTGGTGAAGAGAGAGCTGAGTCGAAAGGCGAAGCTCTCAATTTACCGGTCGATCTACGTTCCTACCCTCACCTATGGTCACGAGCTTTGGGTAGTGACCGAAAGAACGAGATCGCGGATACAAGCGGCCGAAATGAGTTTTCTTCGCAGGGTGGCTGGGCTCTCCCTTAGAGATAGGGTGAGGAGCTCGGTCATCCGGGAGGGGCTCAGAGTAGACCTGCTGCTCCTCCACATCGAGAGGAGCCAGTTGAGGTGGCTCGGGCATCTGATTAGGATGCCTCCTGGACGCCTCCCTGGTGAGGTTTTCCGGGCACGTCCAACCGGGAGGAGACCCAAAGGAAGACCCAGGACACGCTGGAGAGATTATGTCTCTCGGCTGGCCTGGGAACGCCTTGGGATTCCCCCGGAGGAGCTGGCCCAAGTGGCTGGGGAGAGGGAGGTCTGGGCTTCCCTCCTTAGGCTGCTGCCCCCGCGACCCGACTCCGGATAAGCGGGAGAAAATGGATGGATGGATGGAGTTTACCACCTGGACCAGAGAGGGTGCAACTATTCCTCATCATCCTAGAGGGTCTCTGCAGGAATACCAAGGTCCAGCTGATCCAGGATTGATGAGAGGAACTGCCCAGTTTCAGCAAAGATTTGCGCCACAACGATACCCAGTGCCACGTGCCAGACCGAGGTGCTACGCATGCAAGGAGAAAACTTCTGCCAACATTGCTACAGGTGTGGAAGTAGTGAACATTTCCAGGCTGGCTGCAGAGGAAACAGAGGTATGCATACTACTACGAGAGAGTATCCTTTAAACCAGGAAAGGTTGCCCCCGCGGGACAGGGAGTAACCATACACACCAAGAGGTCCCTAAAGTGTGTCAGTTGTGGAGGAATGGAAGAAGTAAAAAGGCTTGGACAGTGTTCCGTGTGCAAAATGGTGCTCTACTGTTCCAAAGAATACCAGGAGAGTCATTGGCCAGAACATAGAGAGACCTGTAAGCCACCCACAAACGCTCAAACAACCCTTAAAAAGACACAACTAGGCAAAACAATGACAGGAAAAAAGAAAAGTAGTATTTCAAAGAAAGACACTACAGTAGTCGACCTGGTGGGAAAGAAGTGTTTCATTAGCTGCTACCTACAACAAAGGAAAACAGAAGCGCTCTGGGATACTGGGTCGCAAGTTTGTGCTGTTGATGAAGCATGGAAAGCTGAGAACATTCCAGATGTTAAACTCAGGGACATAGCAGAGATTGTTAACCCAGGTGATCTACAAGTTGAGGCTGCTAACGGCTCAGAGATGCTATATGTAGGATGGATAGAAGTGTTGTTTAAACTAGCAGCTGGTCCTGAAGAATTTTATGTCCCAGTGCTTGTTATGAAAGGCAGTCAACTTCCCCGTCCCATTATTGGTTTTAATGTCATTGAACACATTATTACTAACAGTCAGGCTGACATGAACAACAATGAAGCAAAAGAGGGGCTTTTAAAAACTGTAAGAATGGCTTTCCCAACTTTAAAAAGGGGGGATGAGAAGGTGTTCATTAAAGCAGTAAGTGTGGAGTGAGCATGTGAGTATCTAGTTAAAACAGCATGTTCGAGCATGAGAGTGCCAAGCCATAGTACTCTTCAAGTAAAATGCAGAATCAATGTCAGACCATTCAAAGAGGACACTATGTTGGTGTTTGAACCTGATGGGGACCCATTGTGGCCAGAGGGACTCCAGTTTTGTGACACTCTGCTTAAGGTACAGAAAGGTGTTCAGCCTAATATTGTCCTTAGTGTACAAAACCCCACCGATCGCGACATTACGTTAACAAAAAGAGTAGTTATCGGCACTGCACAGCCAGTAATATCTGCATATCCAGTCAACACGGGAAATGATTCGCAGCTATCCGCGTGTGTAAACCATATTCAGACTCACAATAGCGAGGACCAGGAAGCTTCTACAGAACCCTGGGATCCTCCTATTGACCTTAGTCACCTGACTGAGGCTCAAAGACAGATTGTACGTGATATATTAAGGGAGGAGTCAGATTCCTTCTCTCGATCTGACAATGACATTGGGTGTATAGAGAAGCTTCAGTTAAGGATTGAGCTAAAAGATTCAGAACCTGTTGCCCGTACTTATATGTCAGTCCCTAAACCATTATATGATGAAATGAAGGACTATTTGACTGATCTGATCGCACATGGATGGATTGAGAAATCGTACTCGAACTATGCCTCGCCTGTCGTTTGTGTCAGAAAAAAATGTGGTTCGATGCATCTTTGCATTGACTACAGGGAACTAAATCGAAAAACGCATCCTGATCGACAGCCAATCCCGAGAGTTCAGGATCTTATGGATGGTCTTGGTGGAAACACCATGTTCTCTCTGCTTGACCAGGGAAAGGCATACCACCAGGGGTTTGTGGCAAAAGACAGTAAACATTTGACCGCTTTTGTCACCCCCTGGGGGTTATATGAATGGAACAGGATCCCATTTGGGCTAATGAACGCGCCAGCAGCCTTCCAACGCTGCATGGAAGAGAGCCTTGAAGGGCTTCGTGACAAAATATGCGTCCCATATTTGGATGATACACTAGTGTTCAGTAAAACATTTGAAAGTCATGTCAGCGATGTTCAAAAAGTTTTGCAAAGACTCAGACAACATGGAATAAAACTAAAACCCAGCAAATGTGAGCTGTTTAAGGCTGAAATCCGCTATCTTGGAAGAATCGTATCAGCAGAGGGAAATAAAATAGATCCCTCAGATACTGCAGCGGTCCGGGTTTTAAAGGATAAAGAACCAAAAACTGTTGGTGAGTTGAGGCAAATTTTAGGACTTTTAAGCTACTACCGTCAGTACGTTAAAGACTTTTCCCGCATTGCTGCCCCTCTGTATGATCTGACGAAAGGGCCAGGTAAAGACCAGAACCAATCACNACCTGCGGCCTAAGGTATCCTGGTGCCAAGAGCACATATGGACACCTTTATGCTTGAACATGGTGTTCGTTATAGACAATCCATGACGAGCACAGAAGTCTAATAACAAAACACCACTCGGATTCAGATCAGGGGGGCCGTTCCTCCCAACCACACCTCTCCAGGTCTCACTGTCGTTGCCCACGTGAGCATTGAAGTCCCCCAGCAGAACGAGGGAGTCACCCGAAGGAGCGCTTTCCAGTACCCCCTCCAGGGACTCCAAAAAGGGTGGGTAGTCTGAGCTGCAGTTTGGTGCATAAGCACAAACCACAGTCAGGACCCGTCCCCCCACCCGAAGACGGAGGGAGGCTACCCTCTCGCTCACCGGGGTAAACCCCAACGTACAGGCACCAAGATGGGGGGCAAGAAGTATGCCCACCCCTGCTCGGCGCCTCTCAGTGGGAGCAACTCCAGAGTGGTAGAGAGTCCAACCCCTCTCGAGGAAACTGGTTCCAGAGCCAGAGCCATGCGTTGAGGTGAGTCCAACTATATCTAGTCGGAACCTCTCAACCTCACACACCAACTCCGGCTCTTTCCCCACCAGAGAGGTGACATTCCACGTACCAAGAGCTAGCTTCTGTAGCCGAGGATCAGACCGCCAAGGTCCCTGCCTTCGGCTACCGCCCTTTGCACATCGCACCCGACCCCTTTGGCCCCTCCCACGGGTGGTGGGCCCATGGGAAGGGGGACCCACGTCTCCTCTTCGGGCTATGCCCGGCCGGGCTCCATGGGTGAAAGCCCGGCCACCAGGCGCTCGCCAGCGTGCCCCAACTCCAGGCCTGGCTCCAGAGGGGGGCCCCGGTGACCCGCGTCCGGGCGAGGGAACACTGTTTCCATTTATTTTATTCATCATAATGGGTCTTTGGGCTGCACTTTGCCTGATCCCTCACCTAGGACCTGTTTGCCATGGGTGACCCTACCAGAGGCATAAAGCCTCAGACAACTTAGCTCCTAGGATCATTGGGACACTCAAACCCCTCCACCACGATAAGGTGGCAGCCCAGGGAGAGGCCTGTACGAGGTCCCTGTACGACCAGTGTCAGAGCTTGGTCCGCATTGCCGGCAGTAAGTCGGGCTCGTTTCCGGTGAGAGTTTGACTCCGCCAAGGCTGCCCTTTGTCACCGATTCTGTTCATAACTTTTATGGACAGAATTTCTAGGTGCAGCCAAGGTGGTGAGGGGATCCGTTTTGGTGGCCTAAGGATCAGGTCTCTGCTTTTTGCAGATGATGTGGTCCTGTTGGCTTCGTCAGAACGTGATCTCCGGCTTTCGCTGGAGCAGTTCGCAGCCGGGTGTGAAGCAGCTGGGATGAGAATGAGCTCCTCTAAATCCGAGACCATGGTCTTGAGTCAGAAAAGGGTAGAATGCCTTCTCCAGGTCAGGGATGAGGTCCTGCCCCAAGTGGAGGAGTTTAAGTATCTCGGGGTCTTGTTCACGAGTGAGGGAAGGGTGGAGCGTGAGATCGACAGGCGGATTGGTGCTGCATCTGCAGTGATGGGGGCGTTGTACCGGTCTGTCGTGGTGAAGAGAGAGCTGAGTCGAAAGGCGAAGCTCTCAATTTACCGGTCGATCTACGTTCCTACCCTCACCTATGGTCACGAGCTTTGGGTAGTGACCGAAAGAACGAGATCGCGGATACAAGCGGCCGAAATGAGTTTTCTTCGCAGGGTGGCTGGGCTCTCCCTTAGAGATAGGGTGAGGAGCTCGGTCATCCGGGAGGGGCTCGGAGTAGACCCGCTGCTCCTCCACATCGAGAGGAGCCAGTTGAGGTGGCTCGGGCATCTGATTAGGATGCCTCCTGGACGCCTCCCTGGTGAGGTTTTCCGGGCACGTCCAACCGGGAGGAGACCCAAAGGAAGACCCAGGACACGCTGGAGAGATTATGTCTCTCGGCTGGCCTGGGAACGCCTTGGGATTCCCCCGGAGGAGCTGGCCCAAGTGGCTGGGGAGAGGGAGGTCTGGGCTTCCCTCCTTAAGCTGCTGCCCCCGCGACCCGACTCCGGATAAGCGGGAGAAAATGGATGGATGGATGGATGGATGGATTGAGAAATCGTACTCGAACTATGCCTCGCCTGTCGTTTGTGTCAGAAAAAAATGTGGTTCGATGCATCTTTGCATTGACTACAGGGAACTAAATCGAAAAACGCATCCTGATCGACAGCCAATCCCGAGAGTTCAGGATCTTATGGATGGTCTTGGTGGAAACACCATGTTCTCTCTGCTTGACCAGGGAAAGGCATACCACCAGGGGTTTGTGGCAAAAGACAGTAAACATTTGACCGCTTTTGTCACCCCCTGGGGGTTATATGAATGGAACAGGATCCCATTTGGGCTAATGAACGCGCCAGCAGCCTTCCAACGCTGCATGGAAGAGAGCCTTGAAGGGCTTCGTGACAAAATATGCGTCCCATATTTGGATGATACACTAGTGTTCAGTAAAACATTTGAAAGTCATGTCAGCGATGTTCAAAAAGTTTTGCAAAGACTCAGACAACATGGAATAAACCTAAAACCCAGCAAATGTGAGCTGTTTAAGGCTGAAATCCGCTATCTTGGAAGAATCGTATCAGCAGAGGGAAATAAAATAGATCCCTCAGATACTGCAGCGGTCCGGGTTTTAAAGGATAAAGAACCAAAAACTGTTGGTGAGTTGAGGCAAATTTTAGGACTTTTAAGCTACTACCGTCAGTACGTTAAAGACTTTTCCCGCATTGCTGCCCCTCTGTATGATCTGACGAAAGGGCCAGGTAAAGACCAGAACCAATCACCCTGTAAAGGAAAAAAATCAAAAAGCTACACTGATACAAATGTAGTGCCATCCCACACTCCAATTGAGTGGACAGAAAACCATCAACAAATTCTTGAGAAGCTGATTGATTGTCTGATTCACCCACCTATTCTGGCATTTCCAGATTTCGCTCTCCCATTTGTTGTTCATACAGACGCTTCCAGCAAAGGCCTTGGAGCTGTACTGTATCAAAAACAAAATGGAAAGTTACGTGTCATTGCATATGGATCTCGGACTCTGTCAGCACCAGAAAAAAATTACAATCTCCATTCAGGCAAATTGGAATTTCTTGCTCTTAAATGGGCCATCACAGAAAAATTTCGCGACTATTTGTACTATGCCCCATTCTTCACAGTTTACAGTGACAACAACCCCTTAACTTATGTGTTGTCAACTGCCAAGCTAAATGCTACAGGGAGTAGATGGGTTGCGGAACTTGCCGATTTTAATTTCACAGTGAAGTATCGACCAGGCAAGGAAAACATTGACGCTGATAGTTTGTCCCGGATGCCATTGGATGTGGAGAACTTGATGGCTGCGTGCACAGAAGAGATGTGTTATGATGCTGTAGGAGCAACTATGTTGGCAGTGAAGACACAGTCAGAGTCGCACGCATCCTGGTCAATGCCAATTTCTATTCACAGTTTGATTGACACGCAGGAATATTCTCCTTCAGTAACACAGGCAAACATACAGTTAGGTCAAAAAGATGACACGCATATCGGAGTTTTGTTGCAGTCCAAAGTGTCTGGAGTGAAACCTTCCCGCCACGAACTAGACCGGCTTGGCCCTCAAAGTAGGTGTTTATTCAGGGAGTGGGACAGATTGGAACTAGACGAACATGGTGTGCTTTGGAGAAAGACAGCCCGCAGGAAGCAGTTAGTCCTTCCAGAACAACACAAAGCAAGGGTTCTAAATGAGCTGCATGACCAGATGGGACATCAGGGCACCGAAAGGACAATAAGCTTGATCAGAGATAGATTTTTCTGGCCCTACATGCAGCGGGAAATAGAGCAGTATGTGATGAAATGTACATGTTTGAAAAGAAAAAAACCTAGCAGAGAAACAAGAGCTCCTCTTTCGAACATTGTTACCACACAGCCGTTTGAACTTGTGTCAGTGGATTTTCTACATCTAGAGAGGTGTAAAGGTAGCTATGAATACATATTAGTGATTGTAGATCATTTTACACGATTCGCCCAGGCCTACCCCACCACATCAAAATCTGGAAAAACGGTAGCAGACAAGATTTTCAATGACTATGCTCTAAAGTTTGGGTTTCCAGCACGTATCCACCACGACCAAGGTGGGGAGTTTGAAAATCAACTTTTCAGTCAACTCTCCACATACTGCAGCGTGGCAGGGTCAAAAACATCACCATACTACCCTCAGGGGAATGGCCAAGTCGAGCGGTTTAATCGGACATTGATTCAGATGCTCAAGACCCTCCCTGAGAGAGACAAGACAAACTGGAAAGACTCTTTGAATAAGCTGGTCTTTGCCTATAACTGTACACGCACAGAGGTGACAGGATTTTCACCATTTTACCTGTTATTCGGCCGCTCCCCAAGACTGCCTATTGACATGTTGTTCAGCTTACCAACGGAAACAGGAAACCATGATCACCATGCTTATGTTGAACAATGGAAGCAGGGAATGCAGCAGGCTTACACGATTGCAAAGGAAAATGCACAGAAATCTGCTCAAAGAAATAAAAGGATCTACGACACTAAAGTAAGGAGCTCAGTGTTGTCCCCAGGTGACCGGGTGTTAGTGAGAAATTTGACTCCTCGTGGTGGTCCCGGGAAGCTTAGGAATTACTGGGAGGACAGCATACACACTGTGGTTCGACAAGTGGGAAACGATATCCCTGTGTATGAACTGAGACCAGAAAGTGGGAAAGGCAGATCTAAGACACTCCACAGGAATCACATCTTACCTTGTGATCACTTACCATTAGAAAGTAGAGCACCTGCACCTGCAAAACCTAAGAAAAAAACTGCAGCAAAGGAGGAAGCCAGGGAGGAATCAGAGGATGACGATGATGAAGATGGTTACTATCCCATTCATTCTCCGTTTCTCTCATCATCTCAGCCTATTCACTCATCAGATGACCCAATTGGAGTCGCACCTGAAGTACCTGAATCAGAACCAATGGACTACGCAGTGGAACCTCCCCAGTCTGAGTGGGAAGATGAACTGCATCCCGAAACTCAACACATTCGGATTGAAAACTTACCTGATGATCAAGTAGACGTACCAATGGCTCCGACTGATCCCACCTCTGACTGTGAAATGGAAATCAGATCACAGCGACCACAAAGACTGCGTCGGCCCCCAATGACATTGAGGTATGACAAAATTGGTTCTCCGTCATGTTACAGTCTTGCTGCACTTCCCCCTTATGTGAGACCTCCAGCTTGGATGCACCCACAGCTATATGGCGACCAGCAACCTTTTGTGTATGGACTGTGATATGAGAAAAATATATGGACATTTACCAGAAAAATAGGGTTTACGAGTAAACTATGAGTTTGCACTGTTGTCAGGCATTTGAATTAAGGACGTCATGACCTTGAATGTAGGCTCCATAGAAATGCTGTGGTTTATTTGTATGGAAATTTTTTATGTCATCAGGCGGATTAGAAAGGGTTTTCTGAGTATTCCTCGATGTGATAAATTGTGACTATACGGATTGGATTGTCCGCCAAGCCATTTTTGTAAGAACTTTGTTCCACTTGGTTGTGTTTATTTACGCATATAAACATACACTATGTTGAGGACAACATCTAACTTTGAGGGGGAGTATGTGACGGGTTAAAATGTTCAAATTACTGCTTACTGTGTTTGCCAGTATGTATGATTTAATGAATAATAAGAAGCGGGTTCGTTATTGTTTACGTTCACATTGCTTGTCAGTAATTTTTTGATATGCATCTTAAACTTCATGACAATTTAGTTGTTGTAGTAACAAAGTGTGGCCACCGGAGGGAGTCTAGCGCTAGTGAGCCTTAGAAGAGAACACGGCCGTCCTGGCTCATTCAATACACGTCTGAGCAGAAGGAATAACGTGTCCGTGTTTCTTTTATCATTTACTCCCCTTTTCAGGTAAGAGTTTATGCATAAGCACACCTGTACTGTAAGATGTAACCAGCCAGACCAATTGAGCATTCGGGAATGCACTAGGTGGTAGATTCGTTGTTTATTATGTTCTATAGTTGTTTAATGTTTAGCCACAGTTAGCCGCTAGCCCGTAGCCGATGATGCTAACTAGTTAGCAAGACAACGGTCGGTACATTTCATTTGTTTCTTTATGATGACTCTGTATGTATTTGAGTTGAATTATTCATTCAATACGCGTCTGAGCAGAAGGAATAACGTGTCCGTGTTTCTTTTATCATTTACTCCCCTTTTCAGGGGTTTTACACTTGCATTTCTTGCAGAATATGCAAAGACAATGAACCCAGTTGCAAAGGCACTTGATGTTCTCTAAGGAGAAACCAGTGTGCAGATGGGATGGTCGGTCCCCACCATAACTCTACTAAGGACCAAGCTACAGCAACTTCACGCTACCTCCAAGTTCTGTGAGCCTTTGATTGCTGCACTTCTTTCAGGCCTTTAAAAAACGCTTTGGAGAGATGCTTGCAAATCCGGAGCTGATAGCTGCAATGCTAGTTCCCAAATTCAAGAACCGCTGGACGAGGAATGAAAATGTCCTCAAACTTGGTAAGTGTCTCACTTCTCAACTTCCACTTAAAGTAGCAATCCGGAGTTTTCCCCTTTCAGGAATTATGTATGATTTTTCAGAAATCCGTAAAAGTGAAAAATCTGTAAAAGTGATTGTCTTTTCATGTGGTGTGATATAATGTAAGCGATACATCTTTTTTTTTTTTGCTAAGCCCGCCCCCTGCCCCGTAAAATTTGTGCAATAGAAAACTGAGCGCCGACCAGAACTAACCAATAGCATTAGACTACAGCTTACGTGCTTCAAATTTAAGGAAGTACCTCGGCTGATGCAGAGTTGATGAACTTTTCACAGACAAGTAAGTCTTTAAAATATGAATATATGAAAACACAACATGACATGAAAATAATACTTGTAAAACAACGTGTTTTAGCTCTGTTTGTTGGCTACAGAAGCACATTCATAAACAAGAAACGTGCAGTCGCCATCTTAAAAATTCTAAACTGCCTCTTGGTGTTGTACGCTTGTCAGCCACTAGATGGTGCCATCAGATAAAAGAAATACTCCGGAAAGCTACTTTAAAACTTTAATACACACACACACACACAATTATAATATTGTCATTTAATCTAAATTGTCCTGATTTTTGTTTTTTATCCCACATGCCTTGACTATACCAGAAGCCACTTGGATTGCCAGGCCGAGAATTACGTTAGTGAGGGCTCCTCACTGATCTCATTTGAGGAAGAGGACTTCTTTTCCTCCGTGAAGAAGACCGGCCCACTTGAAAGGAGCCAGCAGTTGGATGCATACCTCGGGGGCCCAGGAGAAACATTAAAGGTGCTGAAGTCCTTGAAGTGTGCCAGCTTTCACTTAAGCTTAACCCCCAAATTCCACTATCTCCGCTCCGCCCCCGCTTTCCGCCGCCGCTTGCTTCCGAACTCAATTCACACTATACCCGCTCTACAATGGCTCCGCCCCGGTGCGGAGACCTGAGGTGCGCAAACAGGCATGCGCGGGAATTTCGAGATCTCGCGATACAGTCCGAGCAATAAATGCGGAAGTTAGATCCAAACAAATCATTCTGTGATTAAAATATTTTTAACACGGTCTTCAAATGTGTAAACACGTAAAAAATGTTTTGAGACATATGTGTATACATGTAATAGTCATTAGATAAAAATACCTGTGCATATGAAACAAAAAAACGCTTTTGTTTATAGATTTATTGTGAAATAACGGAAGTTGTGCTTGCTCACTTTCCTGTTGGGCGGTTGTGATTACTGTACATTGACTGAGGAGGTTCTCCGGCGTCCGGCAAAAATAGAATCGATCCTATTTTTGCTGGATGGCGGAACGGCCGCAGTAGTGGAACAGCTTTGATTGACTACAAAGGAACCGTTTTTGCTGCGGAGTTTGTGCCGGATCAGAGCGGAGCGGAGATAGTGGAATTTGGGGGTAATACGGCACTGCCTGCCTCAGCAGGCTGTGAAATCACAGACTGTTTAGTGTTGCAGGGCTGATCTTCAGGCCAAGAAGAGACTGCATTGGCTCAAAGAACTTTGAGAACCAGGTGCTTTTGTGGCTGAACAAAGCCTATTGGTAACTCTTTGTTGTCCTGTGGGTGGACTGTTGGCCCTGCGGCGTGACCCAAGTTTATTAATGTAATTAATTCCCAGCTGCTAAAATCCTTTTATCACTCTGTTGTTGGCTCTGTTATTCATTCTGCTGTGGTCTGCTGGGGTGTAGGCAGCTCTGACCGAGACAGGAAGAGACTGAACAAGCTAGCTACCAAAGCTAGCTTGGTTCTGGGCTGCCCGCTGGATTCTGTTGAGGAAACATGTGAAAGGAGGATGCTGGGGAAGATGACCTCCATCTTCAGAAACTCCTCCCACCCACTGCATTCCACTGTGGAGATCATGGACAGCTCCTCCAGGGATAGACTGGACTGGGATAGACTAATTCCGAAGGACCTCAGCCTCCTCATGAGATGGAGTGTGTTGGAACCCAAGTTTTTTCAGTTTTTATTCGTGGTTTTGGTGATCGAAGGTTATACCACTATTTTATTTTTTATATTTTTCTTCTAATTATCCTCTTGAGTGATGGTACTGCTGTGACAAGTGACTTCCCCCACTGTAGGATCAATAAAATCTATTCTATTCTACTTGCATTTTTTCCCTTACATTACTTCTACTTTTTTACTTTAAGTAGTTTTGAAACCAGTACTTTTATACGTTTACTTGAGTAAAAAGCTTGAGCTGATACTTCAACTTCTACAAAAGTCTTTTGAAAACCTTGTATCTATACTTCTACTTGAGTAATGAATGCGAGTACTTTTGACACCACTGTTTGGCACCGGTCTGACGCGATATTAGCCTGGCAAGCCATCCTATATATGTGTATATATAGTCTGGCCACGAACCATTGATGGCTCTCAGTCGTGAGGCGGGATCTATGGTTGTCTTTCAAAATGTCAGCACGCAATTGGATAGTGCTAGGACCAATCAGAGTGACGAACAACGTGACGTAATCACGGCGACGGAAAAGCGAGAGGCAGCTATGGCGTCTAACATCAATGATTTCTGTCGTTTTTGTATGAAAAACATGTGAATATCAGGTGTACTGGGACATTGCACTACTTTGTTTGATAAAAATAAGAAGCCGCTAAGTATATCAGACAGACTTACGCACGTTGGAGTCTAAATAATCCAATGTTGATGACAAAGCCGTTTCAAATGAACGTGGTTCCTGAGTTGCCGCCATGTTGCTTGGGTTCGCGGCCGCAGCGCTGACGTCATCGGCTACTCCTGCTCTGTGATTGGCCCAACCAAAACTATAGCGAGCTGTGATTGGACAGCCACAGGCTGCGAGGGTTCCTATGAAGCGTGCCAAGACCAAACTCTGCAAAGCAAGAATTTGGTCTAGTTCACTAGGCTAACGCGATATAGCTGTCTCCTTCAAATGTTGTGTTTTCCAATTATTATTTTAAACAGGTGTTACACCAAATTCTGCAACCCTTCACATTTTGTAACTCCAGGGGGCAGTGTTGAGTTCTGTTGCATCTGTACACCCCAAACTGGCATAAAAGATGATGCTACGTTAAAACTGTAAGCTACGTAAACTGACTTTGAGGAAGTTGTGTGGCGCTGTCATTTATATAGTCAATGGGCGCAGTTGATGGCCACACTCTGTGATAGCTGCTAGAAGTTACAGTAAGGTCACAGGATATAAGTCAACTGGTAAAAACACAAACAAACAAACAACAGAATTTACCTGAACATCGAATTGTAGAGTAGAATCTATTTTAACACCCAAATCTGTATTTACAGACTTCTCATAGGGTAGCAACGATAAAAGGTCCAATATGGAGCTGGTTGTTATTCGGGGTAAAAACTATTATTTCAGTTTTGCTCTTGTTCAGAGTCAAGAAATTGGACCCCATCCATTGAGAAACGTCCTGTAAACAATTCACCAGCTGCTGTATGCTACCCTGGTCCCTTGCTGAATTGGCAAAAAAAGTTGACAATCATCAGCATAGAGATGGAAGCTAATGTTATGTTTTTTAAACAACAGTCCCAGTGGTAACATAGAGTGAGAACAGCAAGGGGCCCAAAACAGAGCCCTGGGGAACCCCCCACCTTAGCTCAGCATCTTTT
This sequence comes from Aphyosemion australe, assembly GCA_006937985.1. Taxonomy (NCBI): domain Eukaryota; kingdom Metazoa; phylum Chordata; class Actinopteri; order Cyprinodontiformes; family Nothobranchiidae; genus Aphyosemion; species Aphyosemion australe. The sequence continues at coordinate 467,996 of SSNS01000287.1, read as the reverse complement.
GATGAGTGGGAACCAAGGGAAACAGAAAAAGTCCTATCCATAAGATAGGACCTCATTCACTCTAACGAATTTTGGCTTGGGAGGAACAGCAGTCAGCTTTAATGCAACAGCTGAAGGAATCTGGTGGCAGTATGGTGGTGTCTGGTGACTGCAGATCTGACAGCCCTGGTCACTGTGCAAAATATGGTTCATACACACTCATAGAAGAAAGAATAAAGTCATTGATGTGCAGCTTGTGCAGGTATGCAGACCATTAAATATATCATCAGCACTTGTTGTCGATGTAACCTATTCTACAATTTTTTCTCACTCATTTTGTGTTATATGCACACTTTTTATTTGTTTTTAGAGCTCAGAGGTCCCAAACAGCAACTGGTGTGAGCTTGAGGGGCTGAAGTGCAGCATCAAGCTGTTCTCAGATAATGAGATGAGTGTTGATGTACGGTACTCATAACGGACCGCAATAGACAGGTTGCAAAGTGGGTAAGAGAACAGCTTCAACCACAGGGAACAAAGCACTTCTATGATGTCTGCCACTGTGGAAAAGGTAATATTTTAATTAGGCCCGAGCAGCGAAAGCGCTGCGAAGGCCTCTTGTTTTTGCTCTGTTTATTATTATTTATTATTCTTCCGGCCCTCTCCCTGGGCTGCCACCTTATCGTGGTGGAGGGGTTTGAGTGTCCCAATGATCCTAGGAGCTAAGTTGTCTGAGGCTTTATGCCTCTGGTAGGGTCACCCATGGCAAACAGGTCCTAGGTGAGGGATCAGACAAAGTGCAGCCCAAAGACCCCTTATGATGAATAAAATAAATGGAACCAGTGTTCCCTCGCCCGGACGCGGGTCACCGAGGCCCCCCTCTGGAGCCAGGCCTGGAGTTGGGGCACGCTGGCGAGCGCCTGGTGGCCGGGCTTTTATCCATGGAGCCCGGCCGGGCACAGCCCGAAGAGGAAACGTGGGTCCCCCTTCCCATGGGCCCACCACCCATGGGAGGGGCCAAAGGGGTCGGGTGCAATGTGGAAAGGGTGGTAGCCGGAGGCGGGGACCTTGGCGGTCTGATCCTCAGCTACAGAAGCTGGCTCTAGGTACGTGGAATGTCACCTCTCTGGTGGGGAAAGAGCCGGAGTTGGTGTGTGAGGTTGAGAGGTTCCAACTAGATATAGTTGGACTCACCTCAACGCATGGCTCTGGCTCTGGAACCAGTTTCCTCGAGAGGGGTTGGACTCTCTACCACTCTGGAGTTGCTTCCACTGAGAGGCGCCGAGCAGGGGTGGGCATACTTCTTGCCCCCCATCTTGGTGCCTGTACGTTGGGGTTTACCCCGGTGAGCGAGAGGGTAGCCTCCCTCCGTCTTCGGGTGGGGGGACGGGTCCTGACTGTGGTTTGTGCTTATGCACCAAACTGCAGCTCAGACTACCCACCCTTTTTGGAGTCCCTGGAGGGGGTACTGGAAAGCGCTCCTTCGGGTGACTCCCTCGTTCTGCTGAGGGACTTCAATGCTCACGTGGGCAACGACAGTGAGACCTGGAGAGGTGTGGTTGGGAGAAACGGCCCCCCTGATCTGAATCCGAGTGGTGTTTTGTTATTAGACTTCTGTGCTCGTCATGGATTGTCTATAACGAACACCATGTTCAAGCATAAAGGTGTCCATATGTGCTCTTGGCACCAGGATACCTTAGGCCGCAGGTCGATGATCGATTTTGTTATCGTTTCATCTGATCTGCGGCCGCATGTCTTGGACACTCGGGTGAAGAGAGGGGCGGAGCTGTCAACTGACCACTACCTGGTGGTGAGTTGGCTTCGATGGTGGGGGAAGATGCCGGTCAGACCTGGCAGACCCAAATGTGTTGTGAGGGTCTGCTGGGAATGTCTGGCAGAGTCTCCTGTCAGAAGGAGCTTCAATTCCCACCTCCGACAGAACTTCGAACGTGTCCCGGGGGAGTCAGGGGACATTGAGTCCGAATGGGCCATGTTTCGTGACTCCATTGTCGAGGCGGCTGACCGCAGCTGTGGCCGCAGGGTGGTCGGTGCCTGTCGTGGCGGCAACCCCCGAACCCGCTGGTGGACACCAGTGGTTAGGGATGCTGTCAAGCTGAAGAAAGAGTCCTATCAGGTCTTTTTGGCCTGTGGGACTCCGGAGGCAGCTGATAGGTACCGGCAGTCCAAGCGGAATGCGGCTCGGGTGGTCGCGGAGGCAAAAACCCGGGCATGGGAGGAGTTTGGTGAGACCATGGAACAAGACTTCCGTACGGCTTCGAGGAGATTCTGGTCCACCATCCGGCGCCTCAGGAGGGGAAAGCAGTGCACTACCAACACTGTTTACAGTGGGGAGGGTGTGCTGCTGACCTCGACTCGGGACGTTGTGAATCGGTGGGCCGAGTACTTCGAAGACCTCCTCAATCCCACCGGCACGTCTTCCAGTGTGGAAGCAGAGTCTGGGGACTTTGGGTTGGGCTCTCCAATCTCTGGAGCCGAGGTCACTGAGGTGGTCAAAAAACTCCTCAGTGGAAAGGCTCCGGGGGTGGATGAGATCCGCCCGGATTTCCTTAAGGCCCTGGATGTTGTGGGGCTGTGTTGGTTGACGCGGCTCTGCAATATCGCGTGGACATCGGGGGCAGTTCCACTGGACTGGCAGACCGGGGTGGTGGTCCCCCTATTTAAAAAGGGGGACCGCAGGGTGTGTTCCAACTACAGGGGGATCACACTCCTGAGCCTCCCTGGTAAGGTCTATTCAGGGGTTCTGGAGAGGAGGGTCCGTCGGATAGTCGAACCTCGGATACAGGAGGAGCAATGCGGTTTTCGTCCTGGCCGTGGAACACTGGACCAGCTCTATACCCTTGGGGGAGTCCTGGAGGGTGCGTGGGAGTTCGCCCAACCAATCTACATGTGTTTTGTGGATTTGGAGAAGGCGTTCGACCGCGTCCCTCGGGGGGCCCTGTGGGGGGCCCTGTGGGGGGTACTCTGGGAGTATGGGGTACCAGGCCCCTTGATACAGGCTGTTAGGTCCCTGTACGACCAGTGTCAGAGCTTGGTCCGCATTGCCGGCAGTAAGTCGGGCTCGTTTCCGGTGAGAGTTGGACTCCGCCAAGGCTGCCCTTTGTCACCGATTCTGTTCATAACTTTTATGGACAGGATTTCTAGGTGCAGCCAAGGTGGTGAGGGGATCCGTTTTGGTGGCCTAAGGATCAGGTCTCTGCTTTTTGCAGATGATGTGGTCCTGTTGGCTTCGTCAGAACATGATCTCCGGCTTTCGCTGGAGCAGTTCGCAGCCGGGTGTGAAGCAGCTGGGATGAGAATCAGCTCCTCTAAATCCGAGACCATGGTCTTGAGTCGGAAAAGGGTAGAATGCCTTCTCCAGGTCAGGGACGAGGTCCTGCCCCAAGTGGAGGAGTTTAAGTATCTCGGGGTCTTGTTCACGAGTGAGGGAAGGGTGGAGCATTAGATCGATAGGTGGATTGGTGCTGCGTCTGCAGTGATGCGGGCGTTGTACCGGTCTGTCGTGGTGAAGAGAGAGCTGAGCCGAAAGGAGAAGCTCTCAATTTACCGGTCGATCTACGTTCCTACCCTCACCTATGGTCACGAGCTTTGGGTAGTGACCGAAAGAACGAGATCACGGATACAAGCGGCCGAAATGAGTTTTCTTCGCAGGGTGGCTGGACTCTCCCTTAGAGATAGGGTGAGAAGCTCGGCCATCCGGGAGGGGCTCGGAGTAGACCCGCTGCTCCTCCACATTGAGAGGAGCCAGTTGAGGTGGCTCGGGCATCTGATTAGGATGCCTCCTGGATGCCTCCCTGGTGAGGTTTTCCGGGCACGTCCAACCGGGAGGAGACCCAAAGGAAGACCCAGGACACGCTGGAGAGATTATGTCTCTTGGCTGGCCTGGGAACGTCTTGGGATTCCCCCGGAGGAGCTGGCCCAAGTGGCTGGGGAGAGGGAGGTCTGGGCTTCCCTCCTTAGGCTGCTGCCCCCGCAACCCGACTCCGGATAAGCGGCAGAAAATGGATGGATGAAATGAATGAATGAACGAAAATAGCTGACTAAAATTATTGTAATAACTTCCATGAACAAAGTATTATTATTTCATCATTATTGTTCTTAAAGCAAACTATTCATTTAAACCTCCTTTACCACAGTTGTTATACAAATGAACAGATTTACTAATGAGTTCATAACTCAGCACTGGAGGCAACTTAAAATTCTAAATCTAGAAAAAAAGTCTTAATGGATTCTTATAAATTCAACATTGATGCAAAAACAGCTCTAACAAATGGAACTGATGATTATAAATAATTTGACCAAATGAAACATTATGAGAACATTAGATTATACAGTGTTTTACTGTGATCATTTCTACAAATAATACACAATATAACCACACAAGTCATTTATATTTTCACCATCAGCATGAACAATGATACGTCTAGTATTTGCCCTTGTACAAGCAGTCTACTCCATCTTCAGCTTTGTGGTTAAGGCACATTTTTAAACATACAATCTTCTGACACAGCAGCCAAAAATTCAAAACCAAACAAATAATAAAAATGCTTTTCAGGAATACAAAAAGAAATAAGTCTTAACTTAAATAAATTAAAGCAAACAATACAACGAAAAAAACAAGACACTACAAAACAATCAAAAACACTCTTTGCAGGAAACAGTAAGGCTATGAGTAGTTTTTTCAATGATGAGTGAAGCCTTTAGGACAACCTGTGAAAGTAAAAGTAAAAAAAACCATGATATTTTACCACTTATGCATAACTTGGTAAGCTAAGTTAACTGCATTAGAAAACCGAAGTATTGCCCTGAAAAGACTCAAGTTGTTTTTTTTAATGCATGTAAACGTGTTAGTCTGGCTGAAGATGAACTGGTTCAAATCGGGCTGAAGCACTCAGATAATGCGGTGGCAATCTGAATTCATTTTACATGTAAACGGGTCAGTTGAACAGAACTGAATGGATGCTTGCATTCCGGAAGTGACGAGCGAGTGTGGCGGTCTTCTGATAATATCATCACCACAAAGTAACACACGTAACACCATCAAACAGTACAGTATGTACCAAATAAACTGTGCTGCAGAGTTGTTGTTCACTCCTTCGGCCATTGTACAGGGTTGCCATTTATATGGATACACCTTAATAAAATGGGAATGGTTGGTGATATTAACGTCCTGTTTGTGGCACATTAGTATATGTGAGGGGGCAAACTTTTCAAGATGGGTGGCGACCATGGTGGCCATTTTGAAGTCGGCCATCTTGGATCCAACTTTTCAATAGGAAGAGGGTCATGTGACACATCAAACTTATTGGTAATGTCACAACAAAAACAATGGTGTGCTTGGTTTTAACATAACTTTATTCTTTCATGAGTTACTTACAAGTTTCTCTTTGTTCACAGCCATTGACATGTCGAAGAGGTTAACGCGTGAGAAGCGGATCGAAATTGTGTTGATATCTGGTGAACGCAATAACCGGGTCATTGCAGCAGATTTCAATGCAAGACACCCTACGAGACCACCCATCTCCCATCCTACAGTTAGCAAACTGCTTGCTAAGTTTTGTGAAACTAGGGATGCACCGATCCACTTTTTTCACATTCGATCCGATACTTAAATCAGAAGTTTAGTATCTGTCGATATCGATCCGACACCAATATGGAAAAACAGTATTACCCCTTTAGGCACCAGTTTTTTTTTTTTTTTTAATATTCAATTCTGACATGACTATTTCAAAAGGTTGTAGCTTGAAAATGGTTGGAGATAAAAGTAAACTGTAAATGAGAAAAATCTTCAGTAGTTTGTGATGGGAGCAAATTTGCATATTATGACTTCACCAGGCTGCCATATTGGAATGTGTAATTTTTACAAATGTTCCTTCTTATTTTTACATGTAATTTTTTAATTTTCATTATATTTTTTATAGTTTTAATTTATATATACATATATGTGTTGGGGTGTAGGCAGCTCTGACCGAGACAGAAAGAGACAGAACAAGCTAGCTACCAAAGCTAGCTCGGTTCTGGGCTGCCCGCTGGATTCTGTTGAGGAGACGTGTGAAAGGAGGATGCTGGTGAAGATGACCTCCATCTTAAGAAACCCCTCCCATCCACTGAACTCCACTGTGGAGATCATGGACAGCTCCTCCAGAGGTAGACTGAGACATCCCAGATGTAAAACTGAGCGCTATCGCAGATCCTTCATCCCCTCTGCTGTAAGAGTGTATAACTCCTCAGTTTAAGCTGTACTGGTATCATCCTGGTACACAATAACACCAATGCTATATTCATGTGTTCTATACTTGTACAATACCGGATTCACATTGTTGTCTGTGTCTCTTACAGTATGCTGCATAGTGTTGGTACCAAGTTTGTTTTTATCTTTTATTTGTGGTTTTTTAGTGATCTAAGATTACAATACTAGATTACTGCCTATGTGTATATAGATGTATCCTTGTTTTTATCTTTCTTCTAATTACCTTTTGAGTGATGGTGCTGCTGTGACAAGTGAATTTCCCCACTGAGGGATCAATAAAGTCTATTCTATTCTATAAAGTTCTTTATTCATTTTTGCTTCATTTAGTCATTTTTATATTGTATTTTTTGATATTGGCCACTCAAGACTAATGCTTTATAGCCATATTTATCAGGTTTGTTGGGCTTGTACAGCTTCAGGGTCGACCTTCCCATGAATGTAATGATCATTTGATCCAAGGAAAGTTCCTTATGTGGACCATAGATGTTTGGAATACGTGGAATGTTCACATCGATTATGTGACGCACTTTTACTTTCACTTTCATATTTACCGCGTCTGCCGCTATTTGCGGCTTGTTTTTACATTCCCGCTATGCCTACTCACAAATACATGTATGCTTGTTTTTATCTTTCTTCTAATTACCCTTTGAGTGATGGTGCTGCTGTGACAAGTGAATTTCCCCACTGTGGGATCAATATATTCTATTCTATTCTATTCTATTCTATTCTATTCTATGCCTGTCATCATTAGTGTGTTTTTACCATCCTTTCTACACCCACCGTGTCCTGATCATGGAGAAATAAGCCTCGGATCATGTGTGTGCAGCCTGATTACTCTGGTGAAGCACACTCTCTGTTGCTGCGCGCAGCGTAACTTTCTCACTGGATGAGTCTTCATCAGAGGGCGAATATTCCAATTCAGAAATTAGAGTCAACCATTACCAGTCAAAGAACTTTGCCAACAATGAACAGACCTGCCAGCATTGCAAGTCTTTACTCTCTAATATTCGCCCTCTGTGAGCTCCGCTTGTCTCCTTCCTCCATCGGGAGCGTCCCGGCTGGAGGCGATTTTCAAACTTTATAAACTCTGAAAATTTCAATAGAAACACCCAAAAGTGTTGCTCAGATTTAATTTACACCTTTCCACTATCTTCTGGTTTAAAGTAATAACTTCATGAGTGATACTATTTGCAGCTGTGGCTCGTTAAACTCTGCAATCATGCTGCAGCGTGGGGCTGTAGCGCATGACGCCACTCACAGCACATAGAAATATACTGAATAGATCTGTTCTTATGGATCGGGTCATAGATCGGTCCATAGTCACCGATACCCGATCTAGAATTTTCTTCTATATCTGTACCGATACAGATATGAAGATCGGATCGGTGCATCCCTACGTGAAACTGGTTCAGTGTTGAATTTGCCAAAATGTGGACGCATGAAGACTGTCACTAATGAAGAAACATCAGTGGCTGTCCTAGCTTCATTCAGCAAGAGCCCACAGCGTAGCACTCGCAGCATGTCACTGGAGAGTGGCATTAGTCGAACATCCCTTCGGCAGATATTAGCTACTCACAAATGGCACCCTTACAAACTCCAGCTACTGCAGCATCTCAACGAGGATGACCCAGATTGGTGCATAGAATTTGCAGAATGGGAAAAACAGAAATAGAGCTTTCTACAGTAGCTAAAAATAGATTGTCGCAAAGCACTCTGGGAATTACAGTCATACAAACAATCTACATTTTAGTATTGATTCCTATGGGTCTGAGTCGCTCCGATCTAGCTAAAGTTATTTTTTCGTCTCCTAAAGATTTTCAAACAGCAAGGAACTTAACGCTGCTGCTGGGGGAGGTGCTAATCGGACTCTAGACGCCCAGATCGGATGTTGGAGAGGACTTTTTATCCCTTTTCCAAAGCCGGTAAAGTCAATAGTATAACGCTGCAGACCCGGAGACGCCAGTTTCAGGCCGACACCACGTGAAACAGCTGGAAAGCTACACGGGCTAAGCTAAAGACAGAAGAAGCAAAGCGGTGGTAGTTTTTAAGATGGACAAGCGGATTTTAACTGTGTGGAGCAGATCAAGAAAAGCACGTATATTTGTTACTTACATCTTCGTGGAGGGGAAAGTCCTACATCCGAGAATGACCAGCCGCCGGTCGTAACGACGCTCTCAGTCGTGGGGTTATCCAGGAGAAGCAGCGGAGGAGAGTTAATGCAGGACGCAGCGTTGTTAACGGAGAGTGGAGGCAGCGGTGTTATCGGAGAGTGGAGGCAGCGTTGTTAACGGAGAGCGCTGCCTCCTTGTTAACTCTCCTCCGTTAACAACGCTGCCTCTAACTCTCCGTTAACAACGCTGCCTCCACTCTCCGTTAACAACGCTGCCTCCACTCTCCGTTAACAACGCTGCCTCCACTCTCCGTTAACACCGCTGCCTCCACTCTCCGTTAACAACGCTGCGTCCTGCATTAATTCTCCCCCGCTGCTCCTCCTGGATAACTCCACATCTGAGAGCGTCGTTACGACCGGCGGCTGGTCATTCTCGGATGTAGGACTTTCCCCTCCAGGAAGATGTAAGTAACAAATATACGTGCTTTTCTTGATCTGCTCCACACAGTTAAAATCCACTCGTCCAACTTAAAAACTACCACCGCTTTGCTTCTTCTGTCTTTAGCTTAGCCCGTGTAGCTTTCCAGCTGTTTCACGTGGTGTCGGCCTGAAACTGGCGTCTCCGGGTCTGCAGCGTTATACTATTGACTTTACCGGCTTTGGAAAAGGGATAAAAAGTCCTCTCCAACATCCGATCTGGGCGTCTAGAGTCCGATTAGCACCTCCCCCAGCAGCAGCGTTAAGTTCTTTGCTGTTGGAACATCTTTAGAAGACGAAAAAACAACTTTAGCTAGATCAGAGCGACTCAGACCCATAGGAATCAATACTAAAATGTAGCTTGTTTGTATGACCATATTTCCCAGAGTGCTTTGCGGCGTTACGTCACAATCTATTTTTAGCTACTGTAGAAAGCTCTATTCTCAGTTATGTTCCTAAACTAGACCAACAAGCCATAACGTTTTTTGACACATTTAATACAATCTGATATTTTTTTATTAAGATTATCATAAAAAATAAGATATTTTCTTCAAAAGCTTCCAGGAAAATTGATAAAAAAAAAAGAAGTAAAAACCAATTCCCAATTGTGTTACTAAGGTAGACCAATGCAATGAGACACAACAGTTTTTAACATACTTCATACAATCTGATCTTTTTCATTAAAAAAAATTTTTTTTTTTCAAAAGCTTCTAAAATTATAAAAAAAAATACTCAAAACCAATTCCCAGAAGTGGCAGCTTGGAACTACCAAGCAATAGGATTCCTTTGGAGTGGGAGGAATGGAATTGATTTGGGGTCATTGATCAATTTATTTGGAAGCTATATAAGACAAATTAGTTATTTGTTATTTTATTTTTTATTTTATTTAACCTTTATTTATTCAGATGAGTTGATTTACGACGACAATCTGGCCAAGAGGCAGCAGCAACAGACACAAAGTTAGCTTTACACCAAAGAACAGATAAGATTTAAAAAATGCAAGATAAAAATAAGATAAAACAGTTAGACATAAAGACAAAGGACTGTTCTCATATATACACTGCTCACAAAAATTAAAGGAACACTTTAAAGAAACACATTAGATACATCAGATCTCAATATGAAGTTGGATATCTATACAAATAACGACAGGGCAATGTCTTAGGAAGAAAAGGATGCCAAGTCTTTTAATGGAAATAAAAGTTTTCAGCCTACAGAGGGCTCAAGAGATGTGGCTGTAAAATATGATGGATTTGGCCCGTTAATTTAAAAATGTTAAAGTATGTCCTATCAAGCCTATGTGTTATAAGGTTTGTAATAATGCAACCCGCTTGTAAATATGTTAATATTTAATCGAGTTAAGAGTGTTTTTGTTGTTGTTCACTCACCTTCCATCTGCTACCATTGAGAATGGAACGTAAGCTGTCCGAGGTAAGATGGCCGCCGTGTAGGGACGCTGTCGACTCCCAGTTAAGGCATTTAGTAAGATATATGATATCTATGCTGATGCGTCCTTCTCAAAGACTGTATATATAAGATATATATATATATATATATATATATATATATATATATATATATATATATATATGTATATACTGCTCACAAAAATTAAAGGAACACTTTAAAGAAACACATTAGATACATCAGATCTCAATATGAAGTTGGATATCTATACAAATAACGGCAGGGCAATGTCTTAGGAACAAAAGGATGCCAAGTCTTTTAATGGAAACAAACGTTTTCAGCCTACAGAGGGCTCAATTGTGTAGACTAGTGTTGTCACGGTACCAAAATTTCAGTATTCGGTACCGATACCAGTGAAAATCCAATTTCAGTACCAAACAAAAATTTAATTTAGACAAAATTTACCAATAAAAACATTAATTTTCCTGTAAAGTGCTTTGAGATGACATCTTTTGTGAATCAGTGCTATATATAAGAAAATTAATTGATTTACTATTGTACTACTATCATAACATGTTTTTAATGCACTTTTATTTAATCAAAATGTGTTTTTGTTCATATATTTTTGTAAACCTGCTAGTTATCCAGACTATAACATCTAGTTAGAACAGCTTTTTTGAGAAACTGATTTTCAGGACATAAACACTGACTGAGCCATACATTGTTGTTCATCTTTTGGATACACGTTACAATCATTAAAAAAAGAAAAACTCCGGTCTGTGAGCAGTCAACGCCTTTATGTCATCCTGTTTGTTTGCTTGTTACCCTAATTAAACGTATAGGAGATTTAAATAGTTAATAAAGACGATGGTGTATTCACACCCCACTATGTAGTACTGATTCTGACACATGTGAATTTTTTGAAAGCGACTAGTCTGAACGATCATGTCGCATTAAATCCGCCTCCTACGTCACTGATCAGCAGAGGTGAGCGTCGTGTTCCTGATGACAAGCGCTGACAGAGGGATTCAGGGGTCTGTCTGGACATCCTGTCAAGTTTTGGAATTAAAAATACAAGAAAGCACGAGAATGGGAGATGCTGCTGGAGCGAAGCGTCTCTCCTGTCGGTCTCCGTGACAGTGGGGCGGGGGGGTCTCCGTCGGGGCGGGGGTTCTCCGTGACAGCGGGGCGGGGGGGTCTCCATGAATGAACTTTATTTACCACATCAGCTGGTTCACCGCTCGCCGTCACTCTGCGTTCTGCGGTGTTGCTTTAGAAGCAACTGCACGCGCCCAGTAAATGCGTGAATCATGCGCATCAAGGATCCGGGTTTAGACGGGTCCTCGGTACTACCGGTACTTACGGAATCTTGGTACCGTGACATTTACATTTTTGTAGTACCGGGTTGGTACCGAAGAACCGGTTCTTTTGACAACACTAGTGTAGACACCCTAAAATCAGAGTGAAATGAAGATGCGGCAGGCTAGTCCATTATTTCACAAACTTAATTTCTACAACTCAAAATGCTTTTCATTATCTTGTGTGGCCCCCACGAGCTTGTGTGCATGCTTGACAACGTCGGGGCATGCTCCTAATGAGACAACGGATGGTGTCTTGTGGCATTTCCTCCCAGATCTGTGTGAGGGCATCCCTGAGCTCTTGTACAGTCTGAGGAGCAACCTGGCGCCGCCTAATGGACCAAAACATAATGTCCCGCAGATGTTCTATTGGGTTTAAGTCAGGGGATCGTGAAGGCCATTCAATTGTTTCAATTCCTTCATCCTCCAGGTAATGCCTGCATACTCTTGCCACATGAGGCCGGGCATTGTTGTGCATTAGGAGAAAACCAGGACCTACTGCATCAGCGTAGGGTCTGACAAAGGGTTCAAGGATTTCATCTCGATACCTTATGGCAGTCAGAGCACCATTTCCTAGGCAGTAGAGGTCTGTGCATCCCTACATGGATATGCCTCCCCAGACCATCACTGACCCACCACCAAACCTGTCATGTTGAACGACGTTGCAGGCAGCATAACATTCTCCTTGTCTTCTCCAGACTCTTTCACGTCTATCACAGGTGCTCAGAGTGAACCTGCTCTCGTCTGTAAAAAGTACAGGGCGCTAGTGGCGGACTTGCCAATTCTGGTGTTCTTGAGCAAATGTCAGTCGAGCTCTACGGTGCTGGGCAGTGAGCACAGGGCCCACTACAGGACGTCGGGCCCTCAGGCCATCTTCATGAAGTCTGTTCCTGATTGTTTGGGTAGAGACATTCACACCAGTGGCCCTCTGGAGGTCATTCAGTAGGGCACGAGCAGTTCTCAGCCTATTCCGCCTTGCACAAAGGAGCAGGTATCGGTCCTGCTGATGGGTTGTGGACCTTCTACGGCCCTGTCCAGCTCTCCGAGAATAAACGCCAGTCTCCTGAAATCTCCTCCATGTTCTGGAGATTGTGCTGGGAGACACATTAAACCTTCTTGCTGCAGCACGTGTGGATGTGCCATCCTGGAGAAGTTGGACAACCTGTGCAACTTCTGTAGGGTTAAGAAATCGCCTCATACTGCCAGGAGAGATAATTACTCAAGCCAAAACTAGCACGAGTGGAAAACCAGCCAAAAAAGATCAAGAGGGAGAAACTTGAAATGACCTCCACATGTTAAACCAGTCCTGTTTTGTAATTATTGCCACTTTAGTGCACCTGTCCATGAACACCAATACAGCTGAAAGTGATTAACAATGCCCTCAGCTGCTTAATCAACCAGAAAATTATCAGACAGGTTTAATTGATTTCATGCCAGGCCCAAAGACCCCTTATGATGAGTAAGACAGATGGATGCAGCGTTCCCTCGCCCGGACGCGGGTCACCGGGGCCCCCCTCTGGAGCCAGGCCTGGAGGTGGGGCATGCTGGCGAGCGCCTGGTGGCCGGGCCTTCACCCATGGAGCCCGGCCGGGCACAGCCCGAAGAGGAGACGTGGGTCCCCCTTCCCATGGGCTCACCACTCGTAGGAGGGGCCAAAGGGGTCGGGTGCAGTGTGGAAAGGGTGGTTTGATCCTCGGCTACAGAAGCTGGCTCTAGGCACGTGGAATGTCACCTCTCTGGTGGGGAAAGAGCCGGAGTTGATGTGTGAGGTTGAGAGGTTCCGACTAGATATAGTTGGACTCACCTCAACGCATGGCTCTGGCTCTGGAACCAGTTTCCTCGAGAGGGGTTGGACTCTCTACCACTCTGGATTTGCTCCCGCTGAGAAGGGGTGGGCGTACTTCTTGCCCCCCATCTCGGTGCCTGTATGTTGGGGTTTACCCCGGTGAACGAGAGGGTAGCCTCCCTCCGCCTCCTTGTGGGGAGACGGGTCCTGACTGTGGTTTGTGCTTATGCACCAAACTGCAGCTCAGACTACCCACCCTTTTTGGAGTCCCTGGAGGGGGTACTGGAAAGCGCTCCTTCAGGTGACTCCGTCGTTCTGTTGGGGGACTTCAATGCTCACGTGGGCAATGACAGTGAGACCTGGAGAGGTGTGGTTGGGAAGAACGGCCCCCCTGATCTGAATCCGAGTGGTGTCCTGTTATTGGACTTCTGTGCTCGTCATGGATTGTCCAAAACGAACACCATGTTCAAGCATAAAGGTGTCCATATGTGCTCTTGGCACCAGGATACCTTAGGCCGCAGGTCGATGATCGATTTTGTTGTCGTTTCATCTGATCTGCGGCCGCATGTCTTGGACACTCGGGTGAAGAGAGGGGCGGAGCTGTCAACTGACCACTACCTGGTGGTGAGTTGGCTTCGATGGTGGGGGAAGATGCCGGTCAGACCTGGCAGACCCAAATGTGTTGTGAGGGTCTGCTGGGAATGTCTGGCAGAGTCTCCTGTCAGAAGGAGCTTCAATTCCCACCTCCGACAGAACTTCGAACGTGTCCCGGGGGAGTCAGGGGACATTGAGTCCGAACGGGCCATGTTTCGTGACTCCATTGTCGAGGCGGCTGACCGCAGCTGTGGCCGCAGGGTGGTTGGTGCCTGTCGTGGCGGCAATCCCCGAACCCGCTGGTGGACACCAGTGGTTAGGGATGCTGTCAAGCTGAAGAAAGAGTCCTATCAGGTCTTTTTGGCCTGTGGGACTCCGGAGGCAGCTGATAGGTACCGGCAGTCCAAGCGGAATGCGGCTCGGGTGGTCGCGGAGGCAAAAACCCGGGCATGGGAGGAGTTTGGTGAGACCATCGAACAAGACTTCCGTACGACTTCGAGGAGATTCTGGACCACCATCCGGCGCCTCAGGAGGGGAAAGCAGTGCACTACCAACACTGTTTACAGTGGGGAGGGTGTGCTGCTGACCTCGACTCGGGACGTTGTGAATTGGTGGGCCGAGTACTTCGAAGACCTCCTCAATCCCACCGGCACGTCTTCCAGTGTGGAAGCAGAGTCTGGGGACTTTGGGTTGGGCTCTCCAATCTCTGGAGCCGAGGTCACTGAGGTGGTCAAAAAACTCCTCAATGGAAAGGCTCCAGGGGTGGATGAGATCCGCCCGGATTTCCTTAAGGCTCTGGATGTTGTGGGGCTGTGTTGGTTGACGCGGCTCTGCAATATCGCGTGGACATCGGGGGCAGTTCCACTGGACTGGCAGACCGGGGTGGTGGTCCCCCTATTTAAAAAGGGGGACCGCAGGGTATGTTCCAACTACAGGGGGATCACACTCCTGAGCCTCCCTGGTAAGGTCTATTCAGGGGTTCTGGAGAGGAGGGTCCGTCGGATAGTCAAACCTCAGATCCAGGAGGAGCAATGTGGTTTTCGTCCTGGCCGTGGAACACTGGACCAGCTCTATACCCTTGGGGGGGTCCTGGAGGATGCGTGGGAGTTCGCCCAACCAATCTACATGTGTTTTATGGATTTGGAGAAGGCGTTCGACCGTGTTCCTCAGGAGGCCCTGTGGGGGGTACTCTGGTAATATGGGGTACCAGGCCCCTTGATACGGGCTGTTAGGTCCCTGTACGACCAGTGTCAGAGCTTGGTCCGCATTGCCGGCAGTAAGTCGGGCTCGTTTCCGGTGAGAGTTGGACTTCGCCAAGGCTGCCCTTTGTCACCGATTCTGTTCATAACTTTTATGGACAGGATTTCTAGGTGCAGTAAAGGTGGTGGGGGGATTCGTTTTGGTGGCCTAAGGATCAGGTCTCTGCTTTTTGCAGATGATGTGGTCCTGTTGGCTTCATCAGAACGTGATCTCCGGCTTTCGCTGGAGCAGTTCGCAGCCGAGTGTGAAGCAGCTGGAATGAGAATCAGCTCCTCTAAATCCGAGACCACGGTCTTGAGTCGGAAAAGGGTAGAATGCCTTCTCCAGGTCTGGGGCGAGGTCCTGCCCCTAGTGGAGGAGTTCAAGTATCTTGGGGTCTTGTTCACGAGTGAGGGAAGGGTGGAGCGTGAGATCGACAGGCGGATTGGTGCTGCATCTGCAGTGATGGGGGCGTTGTACCGGTCTGTCGTGGTGAAGAGAGAGCTGAGCTGAAAGGCGAAGCTCTCGATTTACCGGTCGATCTACGTTCCTACCCTCACCTATGGTCACGAGCTTTGGGTAGTGACCGAGATCGCGGATACAAGCGGCCGAAATGAGTTTTCTCCGCAGGGTGGCTAGACTCTCCCTTAGAGATAGGGTGAGAAACTCGGTCATCCGGGGGGGACTCGGAGTAGACCCGCTGCTCCTCCACATCGAGAGGAGCCAGTTGAGGTGGCTCGGGCATCTGGTTAGGATGCCTCCTGGACGCCTCCCTGGTGAGGTTTTCCGGGCATGTCCAACCGGGAGGAGACCCAAAGGAAGACCCAGGACACGCCTTGGGATTCCCCCGGAGGAGCTGGTCCAAGTGGCTGGGGAGAGGGAAGTCTGGGCCTCCCTCCTTAAGCTGCTGCCCCCGCGACCCGAATCCGGATAAGCGGATGAAAATGGATGGATGGATGGAGGGAGGGAGGGATGGATGGATGGATGCCAGGCCCAATAAAAAAAGTTTTCCTTTAATTTTTGTGAGAAGTGTATCTACAAGCCATCAAAAAAGACTTAAAACAATCTACTCCGAAGCAGGCACATTGATCAGAAACTATTGATTGCAATGAATTATTGAAGGTAGATAATGGAACGTAGGTAGTGAGCTTTAGTGATTTTTGCAGTTCATTCCAGTCGTTGGGAGCAGCAAACTGGAATGAGGAGCGACCAAAGGAGGTGCGAACCTTGGAAATAACCATAGAGATTCAGTGTTTGCGAAAACACGTCGGACAGTCCGACATTACCGACGTGATTTAATATTGTCCGACGAAAAACTTTAAATCGTCGGACATTAAGACAGACGTCGTGTGTCTCCTCTGAACGTGCCAAAATAAAATAAACTTCCTGAAAACCACAAATTGCAGACTGTTTGTTGGCTTCCCCTGGAAGCCCTCAACTTACACACCCAGGGGGAGCCCAAAAAAAGATCCAGTTTCTACATATATTACATTATTTATTTGGACTCTCAGCGTACCGGGTCTTCTATTGGGTGGAGGGGATGAAGAGCGGCACGGCGCTGATTACTGGTGCGCACCGCCGGGCAGCTGCGTCCTGCGCACGGCCACAGTAACATTCTCAAAGTGGCGCCACCCAAAAAAAAAAAAAACATAATTAACATGCGATTGTTCATGTTTGCTCATAATGTCTTTCATTTATGCCTGACGCGCTCCGCTGCTGCAGAGCTCTTCTCCCGTGCTTCGGTGACGTCACCTAACTGGCACGGCCGCACAGCGCACATTCCGCTATTTTTGCGGTCGACGGATCTATTTGATGTGCCAATTTCAAAGTAACTTATGAGTTCAAAATGAAGAAGCCAGACAGCAGTTTTTCTGGAGGATTGAGAGGAGATGCAGCTAAAGAGACAAACAGGACAGGAAAATAGTCGCATAAAAAAAACAAAAGAGTGTTTGAAAAGGAAAATGTAGGGAGATATATCCCACACGTTTGTAATTGTATAATAAAAATTATTTATAAACATGTAATATTTATTTATTTGATACAATTCAGATCACCTTCAAAACTCAGTCCAACACCCGGGGCTGTTTCTAGGTATTTTGGGGACCAAGGCACAGGCCCCCCCCCCCTTAAGAAAAAGTAAATATTTTCTTTATATTGTGATATTTGTGATGAACTAAATCGTCAGACAGAATGACATTTTGTCCTTAACAGCAGTTTATTAGAGTAGTTTAACAAACAGCTGAGATAAACCCGCATCTCCAACTTCCAGTTTCACCTCAACCAGCCACAGCGTCTCTTAAAGGAACAGTAACATCAGGCTACAGCATCAGTCACAAAAAGTCCTTATGGATCATTACAATATTTAGAAATATTGTCATATATAATATGTTGTTTCTGGTGTTTCATAATAATTTATAATAATTATATGATGATCTCTAATAATTTCCTGATAAATTCTGTTGGTTTATTTTCTAAGCAGAGGGACTGTCTAATCCTCATTTTCTGAATTTGGCAGAAAATCACATTGATGGTTCTTTTTTCAAATTATGTGAACAGATTATTGTCACAATAAAAATATGTATAATATGTAAAGGTCAGAGGTCACTACAGTACCCACTGTTAAATAGATACAAATCTGAAGCCCGCGAGGACATTGTCATACGTGGTTCAAAAATGTCCTGCGTGAGATGCTCTCACGTCTGCCAGTTTGGCGGGCGTGGCTCAAACGTTTTCGCAAACACTGGAGATTAGGTTACTGGAACGTAAATTGTGCTGGTTGTTGGAAGTGATGACTAATGTTATTTAAACATTTGAAAAAATCTGACTCAATGAAATTTGTTAAAAACTGCTGTGGTCTAATTAAATAACAACTGACAATTGATTTTGAGTCATTTAATTACAAAAACTGGATGCTATTGAAGCAAAATACAGAAATGATCATAAAATATTAATAAAAATGATCTCTTTAAATTAAACATGTTAAAAACTTTGGTGTCTCATTAATATAGCTTAGTAACAAAACTGTGAATTAATTTTGAGTAATTTGTTAATTTAATTGAAAGCTTTTGAATAAAATTACTTAATTTTCTATAAAAATCTTAAATTGGTCTAGCTTAGTAACACCATTGAAAATTGGGTTTGAGTATTTTGATCAATTTATCTGGAAGCTATTGAAAAACAAACTATTTTTCATTAAATTACTTATATAAAAAGATCAGATTGTATGAAATATGTTTCAAACTGATGTGCCTTGTTGGTCTATTTAAGTAACACAACTGATAATTGATTTTGAATAATTTAATCAATGAAGCTGAAAGCTTTAGATTTTTTTTGTATGCATTCTCAAATGACTAGAAATTGTTGACGGTCCCTAAGCACACCACCACTTTCATCAGCGAGTCCCCCCGACAGCGGAGGGAGGCGATACAAGCCCCCCCACTCCACCCCCCACCCCAGTCTCACGCAGGGAAAACTTGAAAAGTTGGCAGCCCTGTTACCTGGTCGTGGATTCGGCTGGCTGAAGCGGTTTCCTGTTCAA
The DNA here is from genome assembly GCA_006937985.1 of Aphyosemion australe. Taxonomy (NCBI): domain Eukaryota; kingdom Metazoa; phylum Chordata; class Actinopteri; order Cyprinodontiformes; family Nothobranchiidae; genus Aphyosemion; species Aphyosemion australe. The sequence continues at coordinate 449,243 of SSNS01000287.1, read as the reverse complement.
CGATAAAGTTGTGCTGTTATGGTAAGACAACTTCGTTTTACAGTGGAGACACTCGACCATGTTTTCACTTCTTCTAGGTTTAAAATGGTCCCAAACTTTGGACCGCCTTTGCCTTTTGCAAAAGTTTTTGTCTTTATCGTTTTCTCCATTGTCCTCGATGCTGTCGTGATCACCGGTGATATCCAACGTTGTGTTCCAGTAAAATGTGTCCGTGTAAATTAGAGTCCGGCTGTGGAGCGTGCATTTAACAAAGCCTTGAATCAGTAAATAATAATGATTTGAGGAATTTTTTTAATCGAAACATTCGAGTATTTGTTTCAGCGCTAAATTTAACATTTTAAATGTTAGTTTGGTGCATTAAAAAAACTTTAAAATAAATAAATAAGTGACACTTAGCCTGGCGGGGGGGCAGGCAAAGCGATGTGATGAGGCAAACTTTTATGTGAATGGTGAAGTTAACAAACAAAACCACCATTATTGGTCTGTCACTAACCCACATTGGATAGATCCCTCCAAGACTGTTGGAACAACAAAAGTGATGGTTTGGTGTGGTATATGGGGTACAAAGATAGTGAAGCCATTTTTCATCAATGGAAACCTCAAGGCCACTGGATATTTGAAATTGCTACATGATGATGTGTTTCCCTCTTTATGCACTGAAGCTGGCACGTTCCCTGAGTTTTTCCAGCAAGATGGTGCACCACCACATTATGGGTGTCAGGTCCGAGCATTCCTAGATGAACAGTTTCCTGGAAAGTGGATTGGTCGTCGTAGGCCAGTTGAATGGCCCCCAAGGTCTCCCGATCTGACCCCCTTAGACTTTTATCTTTGGGGTCATCTGAAGGCAATTGTCTATGGTTTGAAGATACGAGATGTGCAGCACCTGAAACTATGGATCCTGGAAGCCTGTGCTGGCATTTCTCCTGCGGTGTTGCTATCAGTGTGTAAAGAGTGGGAGAAGAGGGTTGCATTGACAATCCAACACAATGGGCAGCACATTGAACACATTTTATAAGTGGTCAGAAACTTGTATATAACTCATGAAAGAATAAAGTTACGTTAAAACCAAGCACACCGTTGTTTTTATTGTGACATTACCAATAAGTTTGATGTGTCACATAACCGTCTTTCTATTGAAAAAACACAAGTTGGATCCAAGATGGCCGACTTCAAAATGGCCACCATGGTCACCACCCATCTTGAAAAGTTTGCCCCCTCACATATACTGATGTGCCACAAACAGGACATTAATATCACCAACCATTCCCATTTTATTAAGGTGTATCCATATGAATGGCCCACCCTGTACATATCCTGTTTCAATTCTGTCTGCTTCACTCCCGCCAGCGTTTGTTTAATATTTGAGTTGCTACAAGCTCACCGGAAAAATGCCGACATGAAAGGACGCATGTCGCCATCTACTGTACCTGAGTGTAACGAACTTCATTTGAGACTTCGGTTTTCTAAAGCATGTAAACTACGATAAAGACTCCCAGTTTATTACCATAAGATCAACCTGGATTGACTTACCCTTACTGCACACTGGAAGCATCAGCAGTGTGGAATGGCAGCGGAACGTCGCTGCTTCAGATAGAATCTATTATAATCTGTGGGGGTGATTCAAACAATCAACGACGCGCCAATTTCCAGATGCATCCCAGAAGCAGCACGCCACGCTGCGCCGCTAAAGATAGGATCAAGTTCTACTTTTGCCACGTGTCACTTCTGGGATGCGTTAATTTCCGCAGTTAACATAGACAGCAAGACAGGAAATCACACTCGGTTTCAGTGTAAAATGTCCGATAATTTTCAAATCTATCTATGTAGATTACGTCTATACGTGTGACCTCACAGCTTATTTACTTACCGCATCGTTGGAGAAGTGCAGCGGTGTTTTTTTTCATGGCTTTAATCCTGGCAGTGGAGAGGAACATTATATATGACATCAAACAGCGATGTCACACGTGAGTTCCTTCTTTTTGGTTTAATGGCAGATGGCATAAACAAATCGTGACCTTTGAAGTCTCGAGAGATTTTGTGATCTTGCAAGTCCAGCAAGGAGCGTGGCGGTGAAGCCGCTTCGCGGCTGAGATTCTCCCAGTGTGCACTGGCAAGCAGCAAACCGTTCCGCGATGCTGATGCTTCCAGTGTGCAGTAGGCTTTAGATGTTGATACTGCACATGTAACGGCACTGACTGTGACCCTAATAAATCTAAGCCTGACTAGTGTGATGAAGTCATACTGGTTTTTAGGACATTAAACTCACAAATCTCCTCTTCCTCCATTCGAGCTTGCTGCTCCAAGTTCTGACTGCTGAGGATCTCTCTGTCAAGATATTATTTCTGTTTACAAAACAGCACATTTGTTTTTTTGACCAATGAGAGAGCACTCTAAAAAACCTGAACTTGAACACACAACCTACCGCCTTAGTAAGCACTATGGGATGATCTGGCAAGTGTTCTGGCCTCTTCTTGGCCTCGGGGCAGCTGGCCAGACTAATTAAAAATTCACGTGAGTAAGATGTTCTTGCTGTAAATAAAACCAACATTATATTTCAAAGCTAAATCAAACCCACAAAGCTTTTAGTCATCAAATCTTACATTAAAAGTTTGAATCAGACACAGATTTTGTACAGTTGCCTTGAGTTTTGTGTCTTACCTGGTTTCTGTCTATGGAGGTTGACAATCTTGTAGAATTGTTCCACATCGACTATTGTCTGTCAAATGCAGTAATAACGTAATTAGTCTACTGGTAAACTGATTTAAAGATCGAGTAAAACACTTCTTAGCACAGAAACAATTAATAACATTGTTTAGGGTTGGCCTACAAATTATTTAAACATCTTCGTCACAAGAATAATGAGTAATGTCTTTAGATTTTCTTACCCCTTGTTCCCTCATGTTCTGTGCATTAGGGATACAAGTCTGCAGAAGCTGTGGCCCTAGACAAAATAATACAGTTCTCAGATTAACATTCTATTAAATCTGAACACTGACCAGCTTGTACTATATACTAACCAACATCCATTTGAATGTAGCGACGCAAAGGTCTCGCTGGCTCCAAATGTTTTAGAAAAAGTCTCCTCCTTGAAATTTCCATTCTGAAATAAAAAAAAACAAGTTTAAATCACGACTTGAGATTTGTGTTTTCTACAGGAGGATCTTTGTTGACATTTGTTTGCCAGCTCCGGTGACCTAGTGGTAGAGTGTCCGCCCCGGGACTGGGAGATCAGGGTTCGATTCCCGGTCGGGTCATACCAAAGACTTTGAAAAAATGGGACCCAATGCCTCCTCGCTTGACACTCAGCACTAAGGGGTTGGATTGGGGGGTTAAACCACCAAATAGTTCCCGAGCGCGGCCACAGCTGCAGCTCACCGCTCCCCACCATGGGGATGGGTCAAATGCGGAGATGTAATTTCACCATTGTGTGATGATGACTTGGGACTTTAACTTTATCGTGTGGCAGAAACAACACGACCTGCTATCAATACACGACGTACACTATCATGTGAGTTTATGGGCGAAATCCCCAACATATAAACACGTTAACGTCTACAGACAGGAGGAGGGTTAAGAGAAGCATAAAATCTGTAATGAAGACAAAAATAAAGTTATTTAACGCCCGTATGAGCTCTGGGATGATGAAAAACGTTGGTCCGATTTGCCAGTGTTTTTTCCACAACTGTGCTGGGGAGACATTTATTCCTATATAACAGAAAGCCCTGGACCCTTCACTCATGAAGAATTAAAGGCTTTCAAACATCTAGAGGTCTACGATTATTTTGTTTCAAGGAAAGTTTGACCGATCTCTTCTGCAAAACAGAAACCCGTGGTCGTGCTGAAAGCAGGAGTCAGCACCGGCCGGCAAGCAGAGACACAGAGTGATTCACATCACCTGTGGAGGATAGACTGTGTGCACCTTAGGGGTGCCCAATTCTGGTCCTGGAGGGCCGGTATCCAGCATGTTTTAGTTTTAACTCTGTTTCAACACACCTGATTTCAATCAGCAGGTGATTAACAAGCTTCTGCAGAGCTTAATGAGCTGCTGCACAGGTGAGTCAACCACTGAATCAAGTGTGTTGGAGCAGAGAAACCACTAAAACGTGCTGGATAGCGGCCCTCCAGGACCAGGATTGGGCACCCCTACCTTAGCATATACTTCCGGGGGGATAACACCTGTAGAGCGCTTCGTTTCAGGTGTGAAAGTCTCGCCTTGTTTACGGTTGGGTTTTCCAAAAGAAGTCAACCAAATGGATGAATCAAGATTTACATTTCTCAAGATGTCTTGGGCATTTACCGAATATATCTATAGATGATGTTCATCGACTCTTCAATATTTTTCCCCCGCGCCTCAGAGCAAAAGAAAGGATTTAAATTTTATATTTCTCAGTCTTTGTATAACTTTGAAGGTAAGTCACAACATACCCTTCATAAATTCCAATATATATATATATAAAGACCCTTACCAGTGAAACATTCATTTATTTTGTATATCCTGTGGCTTTCTTTCACAGTTTGACATTCTGTGTAGGTGTGTACTTGACTGTGCTAGCTAATCTGTGTGTAGTAGAGGAAACATCTGGCTTTCACTGATGTTTACCTGTAGTTTGAATGCTGAACATTTTCCTGTTTAAAGTATAAGAACTGTCACTGTACAAAGATGTGCTTCTGAATGTAGATGGTGTGTCTTCTCATTTTGTAATGTAGTTCTGCTTGTGTGTTGAGTGATGTAAATAACACCCAAATGATCTACACTCTCCTAACGTCAAACTGATCATTTGATTTTTTTATGAAAATGCTTCAGGGGTCTATATGTTTTTATTACAGTTGCTATGCTTATACTTACCAACTAACATGTTATTCTATTACTAACTTTACTAAAATAGTTGTTTTTATGCAGTGTCTGACAAAGATCAGGGCTCAGGAGAGGTGGTGGTCAGGGCAGAATGCTTCACGTCTATGAGGAAAACAGAAAGCTCACAAACTCAGCGTATGATCATAAAAAGGGGCAGTGTGAAACTGCTGTGTTCAGTAATGCATAATGTAATGGGTTGTAGACTATTGATATTGTTGCTAGTATCATGTCAGGCTGTCATATCAGGAATGTGTTCAGAAATAAGTGCATTTGGCAAATATGCTTTCTTTAGAAATGGATAATACTTTCTGAGGATATTCATTGATTATATGAAATACATTGAAATATTGTACTTTGTAGGTGGTCCTAAAAATTTGCAGCCTGTGCAACTGCTGCACTTGTCCTGCACATGCAAGGCTGGAAAAGTTTTATGTGCTTAAGCTTCATTGTGTTGCTCTTCTGTTTCAATCTGCACACTATTCGCAGAAAGTCCAATTTGTTCCCCCGATGTTAAGCTGCACTGAAGGTGAACAACAGTGGCATAAGCCCAGAGTTATGGTGAGTGCAATCATCGCAATAATTTTTTATGTAACTTCATATTTTCTATTTATTTTTACCATATTTTAATAGGGCATAAAGCCTGGCCCTGTTGAGAAGACGGCTGTGCTCTCAGCAAAACCCAAAACAAGAAAGACCACAGAGGGAGTGCGGTAAGTGCTTGCTACTGATGGGGTTTCTGATAATATCACAACATTCTATACAGGGCAATAAAATTTAATACAGAACGGGGGCAACTTGTTATTATTGTTAAAAGGCAGATTGTATCAGGGCTGGATTTAGCCAGCCCTACAAAGGGGTGCAGGTAGAATATCAGGGGGGCGGGTCTGGGTGTGTCCCCAAATCCCTAAAATGCATCATCATTACAGTTGTTCTATCCACATAACTATATTTTACTTTGATCCAGTCCTGACACTACCATCTGCATTTACCCTCCCTCCCTCCCTCCCTCCCTCCCTCCCTCCCATCCCATCATTCTTTTATTTTTTTATTTTTTTATTTATCTTATTTGTCTATTGATTTATTTTTTATTTATATTTTTTTATTTCTTTTTTGTGAATTTTTGTTGTTTTTATTTCTTTATGGCTTTACAGCATCAGTCGTCTGCTATGACTGACAGATTCTCCACATTGCATCTGTCCCTAGTTCCATCACTTTTAATGCAAAACCCAGTATAATCTGCTTTGTCATAATTATCTTTGATCTATTTTAATACCCTTTTTGCCAGTGTTTCAATAATTTTGTTTTGTATGTTGTGAGAGGCGTATTTTGCATTTGCTGGGATGTGTTTGTTTATTTTATTAAATTTGGGGTCTTTTGCCAGTGTGTAGTCAACTATTTTTAAGAACAGTCCTGCAGAGAAATCATCATCATTTGAGCTTTTCACACTGTTAGGAACTGAACTACTTCTCCAATTGATTTTACATAATATCTATTTTTTTCTATTTGTGTGGGACTTATTAAATTACCAATGGTTTCTCCCATGACCTCTCTTTGGGAAATTTCAGACCAGGCCTTTTCATTTTTTATGTGGCATTGACTTGATGCATGCTTTGTTCAAGCCAGTGTCACCCACAGTGGCGGGGCTGGTAGTGACGGGAACAACGGGGGCTGCGATGCACGGTGCGTTGTGGCAAGTTGAGAAGCAGCACCCGAGCCAGCTTCTGCTGCGGTTTAGCAACCAGAAATCTGCACATGTCGACTCGGTTCACTTCAAAACACAAATGAAAGTGACAGAGCGACAGAGAGAGAGAACGAGAAAACTAACAGAGAAAGAGTAACCAAATAATTCCAGTTACCGACAGTGGAAGAAAATTTCAAACAATGGCTGAGCTCAGATAACAGCGGTGCGTCGGTGTGCTCTGCTGGGACTGAGTGTGAAGTGACTGTGAGATGACTGAAGAGCGAAGTGCACGAATGGCCACACCCTCCCTATGCATCTACCAATCAGCATCTACTTTGAATGAGGGAGAGAGAGCAGAGAGTGCCCTGACCCTTTTTCATCAAAAATATTCAAATTTGGGATTTCTACATGTCATCGCATTTGGGGGGGCAGTCACAATATTTAGGGGGCCATTGCCCCACCTTGCCCATGCCTACATCTGGGCCCGGATTCTATTGGTAATATAGTGAGTTATAGTGCATAGCAACTAATAAAAATGATTGGTTTCAGCATTTATAACTTTCTACTGGGCAGCAGCAGCTCAGGAGGTAGAGCGGGCTGTCCAGTAATTGGAAGGTTGCAGGTTCGATCCCGGCTCCCACCTGAGAATGCTGCTGTGTGCCCTTGGGCAAGACACTTAACCCACCTTGCCTGCTGGTGGTGGTTGAAGGGACTGTTGGCGCCTGTGCTCAGCAGCCTCGCCTCTGTCAGTGCGCCCCAGGGCAGCTGAAGCTACAATGTAGCTCATCACCACCAGTGTGTGAATGTTTGTGTGAATGTGTGGATGACTGATTGTGTTGTGAAGCGCTTTGGGGGGTTGTACAACCCTAAGAAGGCGCTATACAAATACAGGCCATTTGCCATTTATAATTTTAAAGTTTTGATATGCCATGGCAAATGTAATGAATAAGAAAATCTATCTCTTTTCCCCCTATGACATCATCGAATTCCATCTGAATTATAATCTGAAAACTGAAAATCTGTTAAAAATTATTATGCTTTTTTGTTACATATCATTCAGCAGGTGTCTTTCAAATTTCACACCTCTAATCATTAGTCATAATATTCATCTATATATAAAAAACATTATCGCTGTCATTGTGCCTGTAATTGTAGTAGATTTCCGGCAAAATTGAAAATGTGTGTGTGCCTTTTTTTTTTTTTAACATCCAGGAGCAAACTGTACAAAGGCCTTCATGGGGACCTTCCAGACCTTTCGGTTCTGCTGGTATCTGTCACGTTCTGGAGGCTGAGGTGAGGAGGTTTCAGGAGGTTTTAATGAGGAAACTGAACCGAACTGACACGGATGAAACATAAGCAATGAACCAACAGTGAACAGAAAACAGACAGGGCTTAAATACAAGAGGATCTGGGGAGCTGGGTGATTAGGAGAACGAGAGGCAGGTGGGACCAATTAACAGGAACTGAAGCAGGGGAGACGAGATACTGGTGCGCAAGGAGCTGGAGGACAGGAGGGCTGGAAGGCAGAGCCTGACAGTAACCCCCCCCCCCCAAGGGGCAGCACCGGACGCCCAACACCGACCAGGACCGACTCTGGGGGGCCTGCGTCGGGGGCACAGGAGCCGGCTGGATCTGGGGGGTCGGCGACGTGGGAGCTGGAGCCGGCTGGATCTGGGGAGCCGGCTGGATCTGGGGGGCCGGCGACGTGGGTGCTGGAGCCGGCTGGATCTGGGGGGCCGGCGACGTGGATGTTGGAGCCGGGACCATGGGGGCCTGGGGGGCCGGCGACGTGGATGCAGGAGCCGGGACCGTGGGGGCCTGGGGGGCCGGCGACGTGAATGCAGGAGCCGGGACCATGGAGGCCTGGGGGGCCGGCGACGTGGGTGCTGGAGCTGGCTGGATCTGGGAGTCGCTGATGCTGACTGGAGACCTGCAAGCGGGAGAGTGGCTGAGGCGGACTGGAGACTGGCAGGCAGGAGAGTGGCTGAGGTGGACTGGAGACCGGCAGGCGGGAGAGTGGCTGAGGCAGACTGGAGACCGGCAGGTGGGAGAGTGGCTGAGGCGGACTGCAGACCGGCAGGCGGGAGAGTGGCTGAGGCAGACTGGAGACCGGCAGGTGGGAGAGTGGCTGAAGAGGACCGGAGCATAGGAAGCTCGGAGTCCTCACTGGTGCGCAAGGAGCTGGAGGACAGGAGGGCTGGAAGGCAGAGCCTGACAGTACCCCCCCCCCCCTTAAGGGGCGGCACCGGACGCCCAACACCGACCAGGACCGACTCTGGGGGGCCTGCGTCGGGGGCACAGGAGCCGGCTGGACCTGGGGGGCCGGCGACGTGGATGCTGGAGTCGGGACCGTGGGGGCCTGGGGGGCCGGCGACGTGAATGGCCTCTGGGATAGGCTGGACCTCGGGCGGAGCCTCTGGGATAGGCTGGACCTCGGGCGGAGCCTCTTGGATAGGCGGGACCTCGGGCGGAGCCGACTGGACCCCTGGATCCACCCGGAACGCCAGGGGGGTCAGGGTCTCTACCTGGAACTCCAGGAGACCGACACGGGCTTGGAGCCGGGTCACCTCAGCCCGCATGTGAACCACCTCCATTGGCCCATCTGCCAGCTCAGTCTCACTGTCTGGATCTGGCGGGACCTTGGGCGAAGCCAAATGGACCCCTGGAGCCACCTGGAATGCCAGGGAGGTTAGTGTCTCTACTTGAAACTCCAGGAGACCGACGAGGGCTCGGAGCCGGACCATCTCCGCTCGCAGACGAGCTACATCAGCTGGATCCTCAGCAGGATCAGACCCTCGGGCTGGAACTGGCTGGGCTGGATCTGACTTGACTGGACTTGACTTGACTGGATCTGACTTGACTGGATCTGACCTGACTGGACTTGACTTGACTGAATGTGACTGGACTGTTGGAGGCAGCTGGTGCTCAGATAGAGTCTCCGAAGGTAGCTGCGTCTCCAAGTCGGGCCACAGAGCAGGGGCCTCTGATAGCTCCTCCCAGCTGCACCCTCCATCTGCGCCAGGACCGTCAGGCTGGAAAGCTGGAGCGGCGGCTCGACGACGTGGACGTCTGCGGCGCCGTGGTGGAGGAGGAGGGGAGGCCAGCCGATAGCTCGGGGTGAGGAACTGCAGCAGGCACTCCCAGGGAAGGATTTGCTCACCGCTGGATCCTAATTCGGGTTGGTTCATTCTGTCACGTTCTGGAGGCTGAGGTGAGGATCCAAACGCAGGTGAGCATAAACAGGCAGGTGAGGAGGTTTCAGGAGGTTTTAATGAGGAAACTGAACCGAACTGACACGGACGAAACATAAGCAATGAACCAATAGTGAACAGAAAACAGACAGGGCTTAAATACAAGAGGATCTGGGGAGCTGGGTGATTAGGAGAACGAGAGGCAGGTGGGACCAATTAACAGGAACTGAAGCAGGGGAGACGAGATACTGGTGCGCAAGGCGCTGGAGGACAGGAGGGCTGGAAGGCAGAGCCTGACAGTATCTGAAGTGTACCAAACTTTCTCTGATGCTGACCGGCCTATGATCTGTAGCATGGGAATAAGTGACGACATCCCTCTTGTGGAATCACTGTTCGGCAAGGTGCAACAAGGAAGTCCACTTTCTTATCAGCAACCAACCAAAGAGAAAGCGCAGACCCTCCATAATGCTCCACCTCCTCCTCCACTGTCACTGCATGACTACAGACTGAAACCATCAGAGTGCATGTTTGTCTGTTCCAGGAAGTAACAGCTGCACATGAAGTCTGGAGGTGACCCTGGAAATGTTCCAGAGCACAGAATGTGCCACACGAGAGCAGAGTGAATGTGCCGATTGGTATACGGAAAGCATGAGTGACTGCATCTCGTTTTAGAGAGACCTGTTGTGGGCAAGCCCTCTGAAGAGCTGCTGGCTGAATGCATCTTAAAAGGTACTCACCAGAAAGCCCTATGAAGAGGGGTTTAGAGTTAGAGGCAGATGCGATCTGGGATTACTGTCAGATAAAACGAGTGAACCACTACAAATGTTGATTTGTGGTGCACCCAGATGCACCGTGGATTGGTGCATCACCAGATGGTATCACTTTTGACCCCTTGGAGCAACCTCAATTTCGCCTAGTAGAAATAAAATGTCCAAACATTAAAAATTATGTAGACACACCTTGTCTGAAGGTAATCATTGGGACATTGCCGCTTAAACCAACACATGCCTATTATTGACAAATTCAGGGCCTGCTGCTAGCGACAGGTATGAGTTGGTGCAATTTTGTAGTCTCCACTCAAGAAGATGTTTTCATACAAAGAATACAGAGGGATGAGGGTGTGATGGAGACAATGAAGCGTAAGATAGATATGTTCTATTTTCATGTGTACATGGACAGATACCTTGCGATGTCATAAATGGGTAGTTTGTCATTCCTGAATGTATTGCCATAAACTTACATGGTAGGCAAGGGCCACTGTATTATTTGCCTGTTGTAGTTTAAACAGGTAAAAACAACTCTTGATCTGTTTTTAAAGAAAGAACCAAGCGATAATAAAATAGAAAGCTTTTGCTAAAAGTAGGTCTAGTGAAGAGTTCACACAGATGTTTTTTGTGTGTATTGATATCTGCAGTGTTTGTGTTCAAACCATGTTTATTTTGTAGGAAAACTTTGATATGGTTACTGTTATAAAATTCAAAGTATGTCAAATATAGTTGATAATTGAAATTTGTGTGTTTTTCTTTCAGAATTCCATTGAAACAGTATTTAGCATCTTTACAAAAACTATCACAGTCAATAAGAAGCACACAGAACAGAGCAATAGGCAATGCTGTTAAAGTAAGGCAGTTTAATTTGCAGAGTAACAGTAAAACATCCAGTGACTTATTATTGAACTTTATTTAACCAGGAAAGGGGGTGTGTTAGCTCTTCATCAATTTTACTAAAGTAACAAAATTGGCTACTTCCATTGTTGGGGAGTAACTAAATACACAAATTTAGAAGAATACCATAATACAGTTACTCAAAATGAGTAGAGTTACACTTTGAGAGTATTTAGAATACAGTTAGTTTCAAAACATGAAGTACTCAATCATTACATTTTTGCTCCATGTTGCATATTTTTAACTCATCCCCTGCCATTGACGACTAAAGTCGTCTTTTCAAATCCAACCGCTGGCTGCCAAAGACGACTTTAGTCGTCATTTAGCTTTTTTTACAGGGCGGGCGTCGGAGCGAACCCCCGCACCGTGAGAACAAACATCACATGTCTAAAGCGGATCTTCATCCGTGTATGTCACACATCATGTGATCAGGAAGCGGAAAATCAATGGATTACGAGTTTGTTTTGGGCCGCTGCTGTGAAAAAAACGATGCGCCGAACCGGAAATGCATCTGGAGCGGCGGTTGGCCACCAGATTGTGAACGAACGGATAACGCTAGAAATACGGTGATTCTTCCTGATGTAAGAAGTGAGTCTACTCTTTCTTTGGTAGTTCTGGCGTTTACATAGAGCACAATGTTCTGTGACTCTTCAAAAAACAGGAAAAACGCTCAAAAATGCTGGCAGTCAGGGGCTTTCTGATCAGAAAACGGCTGGCAGTTAATGAGTTAAGAAAGAAATTTTAATGTCCACCTGTTTTTCCTCAAAAAAATTTTTCACATGGTGCCGTGATCAGTTGCTGCCAATAGCGTTAAAGAGTTTCTAATTAATGGTGAGTTTGTAACGGAACATGCTACAAAATACATTTAAAGGTAAGAATTCCGTATTACTACACACATTCCAAGCTTTTAAACAACCACCCAATGCTTTGACCAGGGGTCCTTATTGATAATTTGTGAGGAGACATCAAACAGTAAAAATTTGGTTTATACTCCCAGAAATGGAGAGAGAAATGACAGTGTCAAACAGGTTGTTTTCTTTAACCATCCTGATGAGCCTCTCCACGTGGACACTCAGACGTGGGTTCAAAGGACATCCACCTCTGCCATTTGAATGATCCAGCGTGTAAACTCCTTCATCCCTATTCATGGTCCAGGGTCCACGTCTCCTTATCTCGATCGCTTCTTTTATCCATCTTCTGTACTTTTGTTCTGTTGTTATGATCTGTGTGCTGTCCCAGTCCATTATATGATTTTCTCTTGCTCAGTGGTCTGTTATGGCTGATTTCTTTATTGTGTTTTCTGCTTCTACTTTGGCTGCTCTGGTGTGCCTTTGGCTTGTTTCTTTTTCACATTCCTTTTTGTGTTCCATTTTTCGTGTGTTGAGTTGGCGTCCTGTCTCTCCTATGTATGTTTCATTACAGTTTGCATGTAATTTCATATATGACTCCACATTTTTGTTCCTGTGCTATTGTGTCTTTTGGATGTACTAGTCCTTTTTTAACGGTCATGTATGGTTTTGTTGGAGTGTTTATGTTATGTTTTGACATTACATATCTTATTATTTCTGTTATTCCTTTAATTTATGGTAGGATTATCACTGGTTTTGGTTCTGTTTTTTCATTTCACTATATTGAAAGGTTTGGGTTTTGTGGTTTTTAAACTAGAGCATATTAAATATGCTTCGAGTAGAAAAAAAATTTGTGTAATTGCCCTTTAACCATTTCCCGAATCAGAAGCTAGAAACGGAAAATAACTTCAGCCTCATGTTAAAATGCACATTTGTGTGGTAATAAGGCCATGGGTCACTAGTAGAACACTTCAGGATTTCTTACCTTCTTACCCTGTAACAGGGAGGGCTAGGGTTCACTTCTAACATCAGTATTGATCCTGTTATGACCAGAAATTCATCAGACAAGCAGATTAAGATTTGTTCTGGTCTTATGGTGCGTTCACACCGGCCTTGACGTATGCGTCAAACAACGCATACTTCATGCCGTTTTTGACGCCTATATATTTTTGACATTGACGCAGCTTGCGTTGACGCAGCTTGCGTTGGCGCAGCTTGCTTTGATGGTTGCGTCGGCCCCACGGGGAGGGGAAGGGAGGAAAGAGCGTGTGCGCGGCCCTCTGTTGTCAGATGTTTGTAACAATGGCGGATCCTATCGAGACAATGTCGGCATAAACGTTGAAAAAACACTCACCCGACACGCCGAGTTCTCTAGCAATCTTCCTCCAAGCAAGGTCCTTTCTATTCCGATCTCGGTAAGCGTAGCAAGACGGGTCATACAGTTCCCGATAGTTCCAAACGGCGATGATAAGTTTCTCCTCCATTGCTGAATGAATTTGTCTACTTCCCTCGCTCTGCTGTGACGTATCAACTGGCGCTCTGATTGGTTGACGCTTGTAAAGCGACGCAGAAAGTTCAGCTAGCTGAACATGCTTGACGTTTGCGTTGCTAACGTTGCTCGCTTTGATGTTTGCGTTGAAGCTTGAAAAGCGTGAAAAGTATCAAGCTTTGACGCGACCAACGCTCATAAAGCGACGCAGGGACTTTGACGCAGCTCTGAAGCGCCTTATCATAGACTTAACATTGAAACTTAACGCTGGCGACGCATACTTTATGGCCGGTGTGAACGCACCATAAATGGGAAATTAAACAATTAAATTATTGTAAATAAGACTTCAACTAGGTGTGGGTGATATGGAAATAAAATTATATCATGATTTATTTTTTGCAAAATCACGATTTTATCACATTTTTTTCCATTTCGAAAAATTCAGACATTTACCAGTAATTTACAAGTAAAATACATCAATTTAAAAGCATACCCCTTCACAGAAAATAGGACATAAAATTTCAGAATCCTAAAAAAATCCTAAACTTATCTGTCTGTCTCTCAAATGTCCTACAGGCACTTTTATTTATACTGTATATTTATAATTAATGTAAAATAATTTCAGTTCTATCTAGAGGTGGCTCATATCCTATCATTCACAATATTACCAGTAATTATTACTTGTCCAGAGAAAAAAAAATCTATCATGTTAAGCTAATTTCATGATGTGTTTGCGTCCACTACTCAGACGCAGTGTTGCCAGACTGGAAATGTTGAAGTATCGTACCAGGATCTTAAAATTATCGTATTTTGAGAAAAATTATCGTACACTACTTAGTTGCAACCTGACATGTCTGATAACTCACACCTTCAATAATAGTGCACCAAACACAGTGCAAAATTTTAGTCTTTAAAGTAGTTTTAGCTTTAGGAATGTCTCTAGATGCAATCTGCAGCTGCAGATTTCACACAATGCAGAGCTAAAATGGATTGCAGTTCAGCTGAGGAATTACCAACCCCACCACCACCCACCCACTCACAGGCTCTTTTGAGCCATCCATGTAAACCTGTAAACATGACGCTCACACTTACTGCAAATGATCTAGGAAGGTACCCTCATGTGATGAAACAAATCTTCTGATATATTTATGAGATCTTTATTTGTCATTTGTACACACAATAGGTCTGAGTACATATGAATCCTTGTGCAGACCTTAGAATCACAATAAAACAATAAGAATCTAATTACCTATACATATAAATATATATATATATTTATAGATATATAGAGAGTTTTAGTGTAATTATTATAATTCATGTACTTCTAAGGTGTAACAGAAAAAATGAGAATCTGGTGCAAAAGTTTATGTCAGTAAACCAGCTCAGACGGAGAGACCATCTAAAGGCTCAGGAAGCTTTTTTTGGATTCATCAGCTGATTAGAGTGTGACACTTTGAGTCTAGAATATTGAACCTTTTCACAATATTCTAATTGTCTGAGATTCTGAATGTGGGGTTTTTCATAATCATAATTATAACAAATAAAGGCTAAAATATCTGGCTTTGCGTGGAATGAGTCTGTCTCCTAGATTAGTTTCACCTTTTAGGTTTAATTACTGACATAAATTAACTTTTGCACCAGATTCTAATTTGTTCCAGTTTCACCTGTAATCCAGAGAGAATAATCGAGTGACTAGAACAGTCTGAATAACAAGAACACAACAAACTCCCTCTAACAGCACTGACTGCTTAAAGAAGCACTTTTTTGGTCTAAATTTATCAGGTGGCTCAGGGGTTGGACGTCTGCTCCTGCAGTCATGTTAGTCTTTGTGTCCTTGGGCAAGACGCTTCACCCTCCTTGCCTGCTGGTGGTCGGAGGGACTGGTGGCGTCTGTGTACGGCAGCCTCGTCTCCATCAGTGTGCACCAGGGCAGCTGTGGCTACATGTAGCTCATCACCACCAGTGTGTGAATGGATGAATGATTCACTGTTGTGTCGGGCGCTTTGGAGTCCTCTGAGTCAGAAAAGTGCTCTACAAGTGCAGCTCATTTATCATCCATCCATCCATCCATTTTCTCCCGCTTATCCGGAGTCGGGTCGCGGGGGCAGCAGCCTAAGGAGGGAAGCCCAGACCTCCCTCTCCCCAGCCACTTGGGCCAGCTCCTCCGGGGGAATCCCAAGGCGTTCCCAGGCCAGCCGAGAGACATAATCTCTCCAGCGTGTCCTGGGTCTTCCTTTGGGTCTCCTCCTGGTTGGACGTGCCCGGAAAACCTCACCAGGGAGGCGTCCAGGAGGCATCCTAATCAGATGCCCGAGCCACCTCAACTGGCTCCTCTCGATGTGGAGGAGCAGCGGGTCTACTCCGAGCCCCTCCCGGATGGCCGAGCTTCTCACCCTATCTCTAAGGGAGAGTCCAGCCACCCTGCGAAGAAAACTCATTTCGGCCGCTTGTATCCGTGATCTCGTTCTTTCGGTCACTACCCAAAGCTCGTGACCATAGGTGAGGGTAGGAACGTAGATCGACCGGTAAATTGAGAGCTTCGCCTTTCGGCTCAGCTCTCTCTTCACCACGACAGACCGGTACAACGCCCGCATCACTGCAGACGCAGCACCAATCCGCCTATCGATCTCACGCTCCACCCTTCCCTCACTCGTGAACAAGACCCCGAGATACTTAAACTCCTCCACTTGGGGCAGGACCTCGTCCCTGACCTGGAGAAGGCATTCTACCCTTTTCCGACTCAAGACCATGGTCTCGGATTTAGAGGAGCTGATTCTCATCCCAGCTGCTTCACACCCGGCTGCGAACTGCTCCAGCGAAAGCCGGAGATCATGTTCTGACGAAGCCAACAGGACCACATCATCCGCAAAAAGCAGAGACCTGATCCTTAGGCCACCAAAACGGATCCCCTCACCACCTTGGCTGCACCTAGAAATCCTGTCCATAAAAGTTATGAACAGAATCGGTGACAAAGGGCAGCCTTGGCGGAGTCCAACTTTCACCGGAAACGAGCCCGACTTACTGCCGGCAATGCGGACCAAGCTCTGACACTGGTCGTACAGGGACCTAACAGCCCGTATCAAGGGGCCTGGTACCCCATACTCCCAGAGTACCCCCCACAGGGCCCCCCACAGGGCCCCCCGAGGGACGCGGTCGAACGCCTTCTCCAAATCCACAAAACACATGTAGATTGGTTGGGCGAACTCCCACGCACCCTCCAGGACTCCCCCAAGGGTATAGAGCTGGTCCAGTGTTCCACGGCCAGGACGAAAACCGCATTGCTCCTCTTGTATCCAAGGTTCGACTATCTGACGGACCCTCCTCTCCAGAACCCCTGAATAGACCTTACCAGGGAGGCTCAGGAGTGTGATCCCCCTGTAGTTGGAACACACCCTGTGGTCCCCCTTTTTAAATAGGGGGACCACCACCCCGGTCTGCCAGTCCAGTGGAACTGCCCCCGATGTCTACGCGATATTGCAGAGCCGCGTCAACCAACACAGCCCCACAACATCCAGGGCCTTAAGGAAATCCGGGCGGATCTCATCCACCCCCGGAGCCTTTCCACTGAGGAGTTTTTTGACCACCTCAGTGACCTCGGCTCCAGAGATTGGAGAGCCCAACCCAAAGTCCCCAGACTCTGCTTCCACACTGGAAGACGTGCCGGTGGGATTGAGGAGGTCTTCGAAGTACTCGGCCCACCGATTCACAACGTCCCGAGTCGAGGTCAGCAGCACACCCTCCCCACTGTAAACAGTGTTGGTAGTGCACTGCTTTCCCCTCCTGAGGCGCCGGATGGTGGACCAGAATCTCCTCGAAGCCGTACGGAAGTCTTGTTCCATGGTCTCACCAAACTCCTCCCATGCCCGGGTTTTTGCCTCCGCGACCACCCGAGCCGCATTCCGCTTGGACTGCCGGTACCTATCAGCTGCCTCCGGAGTCCCACAGGCCAAAAAGACCTGATAGGACTCTTTCTTCAGCTTGACAGCATCCCTAACCACTGGTGTCCACCAGCGGGTTCGGGGGTTGCCGCCACGACAGGCACCGACCACCCTGCGGCCACAGCTGCGGTCAGCCGCCTCGACAATGGAGTCACGAAACATGGCCCATTCGGACTCAATGTCCCCTGACTCCCCCGGGACACGTTCGAAGTTCTGTCGGAGGTGGGAATTGAAGCTCCTTCTGACAGGAGACTCTGCCAGACGTTCCCAGCAGACCCTCACAACACGTTTGGGTCTGCCAGGTCTGACCAGCATCTTCCCCCACCATCGAAGCCAACTCACCACCAGAGGTCAGTTGACAGCTCCGCCCCTCTCTTCACTCATTTATCATTTCAATGTTAATTAAAATAAAGGGATTCAAAGAAGGTGGCAACCCATAAACCACATTTACATGTGTTCAAAGTTTCTCATGAAAGCTTTTAGTGAGCTAAAACATCTGACTGCTATGTAGAAGTTTTTCCTGTTGCTCCTTTCTGCAGTTCAAGAGAGGTGAGTTTGGCCACATGGTGCTGCCTTCTCTACAGAACCACAGACACAACCAATGAGATCAAGTCTGACGGCCGTGGCATCCAGCATGAGAGCTACACATCTGTCTTTCTGGCATCTTTTCTCCAGCGTCATCGTGTTTGGGCCAGGCTCGTAATCCACCAATCACAGCCTCCTGTGAAAGAATAGAAACATATTTATTTAACATATTTGCATCAGTAATTCCCAAAAGTTGAATTGAACAGTGAGACCACCTTTGTATTGTGGATGTGGGAGGGGCACATGTAGAGTCTCTCTGAGGTATCTGTGTGCGTTAGAACAATGGAGATGATGGGTGAGGAGAACCTCCCGTAGCTCTTTGTGTTCCCATGGTCCTGCTTTGGCATGAAGTTCATCTGAAGATCTGAAAGTTTAAGAGCAAAATTAATAACTCCTCTTCATGTAATAAGAAAAGAATCTGGAAAAAAAAAGTGTCATGGCCCACGTTTTATAGCAGTAGCAGCGTGTGTGTGTGTGTGTAGGTTTATTGTGAGTGTGTTTATTATGAATGGCAGCATACAAATGAGATGTAAACATGTCCAGGGCTTTTATGATATGATGTTTAAATAGAAATGCTCACATCATCAGGCTCAGGTTAAAGTCTTGGGGTCTCTGGACATCTTGGGAGGTCACAGACAGGCTTCAGCTCTTCTGGAGGCAGATGTAGTCTTGCACTTTTCTGGCTAAAATGGAGAAGCATAATATTTGAAAATAATTTACTGTTTATAGTACACACCTGTAGTTCTCAGTAGAGATCTGTGGTGCACCCAGATATGATCCTTATTAAGTTTCTTAAAATAAATTAAGTTTTCATACATGAGATAAAGACATGTTATGCAGGGATACGTATTACACTCTGCCCTGTGAAAAGGCTATGTATGTGTATGAATGCTGGTGGCCTCATGATACACTTAACTCTTTGAAGGAGAACCAGAAAGCTGAAGAATGATGGAATAAACTCCTTCTCTGTACAAAGGAGGTCAATCTAATTTCCTTTATTCTTACTATTTTATTTTGATTTTACAATAAACGTATGATTCCTTAAGTTTTTTTTTTTAACTTTCCTTAACATAAAAATTGCATTTCTGTTTATAATGCTGAAAAGTTCTAGCCTAGTGAACTAGACCAATTCTTGCTTTGCAGAGTTTGGTCTAGGCACGCTTCATTGGAACCCTCGCAGCCCAAACCACTGCTGTGTCTATATAATCACAACTCGCTATAGTTTTGGTTGGGCCAATCACAGCGCTCTATATTGTGGGCCAATCACAGAGCGGGAGTAGCCGATGACGTCAGCGCTGCGGCCGCGAACCCAAGCAACATGGCGGCAGCGCCGGAGCCACGTACTTTTGAAACGGCTTTGTCATCAACATTGGATTATTTAGACTCCAACGTGCGTAAGTCTGTCTGATATACTTAGCGGCTTCTTATTTTTATCAAACAAAGTAGTGCAATGTCCCAGTACACCTGATATTCACATGTTTTTATACAAAAACGACAGAAATCATTGACGCCATTAGTGGGTCCCGCTTTTCCATCGCTGTGATTACGTCACGTTGTTCATTACTCTGATTGGTCCTAGCGCTATCCAATTGCGTGCTGACATTTTGAAAGACAACCGTAGATCCCGCCTCACGACTGAGAGCCGTCAATGGTTCGTGGCCAGACTATATATTCACATATATAGGATGGCTTGCCAGGCTAGAAAAGTTCTGCATAGCAGTCCTCTTTTAGCAGGTTAGCATGGCAGCTCGTTAGCTAAGGTTCTCCAGTCAGAGGGGAGGGTCTGAGACATGAGATATACCTGATACCAATAATATTTGTTTTGTTTTTTAGCAGCAGCATTGTTGTGTGAACTGTAATCTAAATCAGTGTTTTGGAATAAACGATTAATAAAGTCTCTGTTAGCCTTCATTGTCAGGAGACCACCGTAAGTAAACATGAAGCTAACGTTAGCTGGCTAAGATGTGCTGGTGGACACAAATACAATACAATAATATTATATTTACAAAATACAAACAATAAAAATGCTCAAACTTACTTGTGCAAAGCAATCCCCGAGCCCTGTTCTCAACAGTCCAGGGGAACCGATCCAAGATGCGGCAGCATTTCCTGACCTCAAGCAGCCGGCTGGGTGATTTCTTCCGTGTCTATGTACACAACGCCCCCTAGTGTACTGAATGCGTAGTGCGGTCAGACTGGGAAGAAGAGTGAGGATTGCGAATTCAAATTGATTTATGAGACACTTATTGCGGGGCGGGCATGAAAACGAAACTGCAATTCCCCTATCTTTATCCTTTCCATTAAGTCACAGAATGAGCAGAGTTGAAGAAGAAAATTAAAAAGCCGTTTGGAGAATTGCTTATTCATTTCATTTGTGAGTCACACTTGGCAGTTGTATAGTGAAATGGAAAAAGCATTTCTGTTAATGCATTTTCATTTTCAAATTTGACATTTCAAATTGAATTTTGTCACACTTTTGCTGGAGTGTTATTTGAAAATGAAATCTTAAATTCCATTTTCTATATCTATTTCATTAAGTCACAGAATGAGCAGTGATGAAGAAGAGAATTAAAAAGCCGTTTAGAGAATTGCTTATTCATTTTAGTTGTGAGTCACATTTAGCAGTTGTGTAGTGAAAATTAAAAAGCAATTCTGTTAATGCATTTTAATCTTCTAATTTGACATTTCAAATTGAATTTTATCACACTTTTGCTGGAGTGTTATTTGAAAATGAAATCTTAAATTACATTTTTTGTAACTATTTCATTAAGTCACAGAATGAGCAGTGATGAAGAAGAAAATTAAAAAGCCATTTGGAAAATTGCTTATTTATTTTATTTGTGAGTCACATTTAGCAGTTGTGTAGTGAAATGGAAAATGCATTTCTGCTAATGCATTTTCATTTTCAAATTTGACATTTCAAATTGAATTTTGTCACGCTTTTGCTGGAGTGTTATTTGAAAATGAAATCTTAAATTCCATTTTCTTTATCTATTTCATTAAGTCACAGAATGAGCAGTGATGAAAAAGAAAATTAAAAAGCCGTTTGGAAAATTGCTTATTTATTTTATTTGTGAGTCACATTTAGCAGTTGTATAGTGAAATGGAAAATGCCTTTCTGCTAATGCTTAATAATTTTAGTTTTTTGACACATATGCTTCCATACAGATCTACTTCCTCTAACAAAACATGAGATATTACCGTTTCCAGGATTTAGTCCTGTAATCTTCAGTCTGTCTGTTGTCAGATGGAAAAGGAGCAGAATGACACAGCTGATCTAACTTCATTTAAAACAAGTTTTTAACGACTTGGAGGAAAATATGTGGGTGTAGATGCTAGGGATGCAATGGTACGCGGTAAAATGCCGGACCGTTCGGTCCTCCCTGCACGGGACAATCTACCCTCGTGTACCGCGGGACTTCGGTTTTGTCATTATTTTCGCGCTGGACGTTTTATTTCATGCTTTACACGGCAAAAGGGTGCGTTTGTCTGTCCAGGCAGATGAATTTCATTCCGTGTGCCCGCTCTAGTCTCGTCTGAAGCTGCTCACAGCAGACCCCCTCCCTACCCGCGAGTAAATATTCAGTCACAGGTTCGACCCGCCCCACTGAGCTGAAAGTTTGAGCAAAACAAGCGCTACAGAGAGAAATTTAGCCACGGCGACATGCGACGCGCTGTCTTCAAACAAACCTTCCGTCTGGGAACATTTCTGTTTTGCAGTTGAATATAAAGATGAGGAGAGAAAAAGGTGAACTCAGTGGCTCACTTTATTTGACGCCACAACCACAACCCCTCACACAACAAACTCCCGAGTTGGGACCTTCCTTGGACATCTTACAATTCCAAATTACGCGTCCCTCCCGGTCCCGCTTCGGTCGCCCTAGCCTCTCACTCAGGGGTGCAACTACCTACTTTCGGAGGGGTATGCAGACACAAAATGGGCGCCCCCCACCCCCGCGCAACTGACGCCCCCTCCAGCTATTATACCGTACCACAAAGTGTGCACCAGCACCAAGAAGCAGACATGAAAAAAGGTCACGGAAGATAAGTCTCAGTTGGGGGGGAAGAAATGTTTGGACATTTTATATATAAAAGCTAGCCTGGCAAGCCATCCTATATATGTGAATATATTAGTATATATAGTCTGGCCACAAACCATTGACGGCTCTCAGTCGTGAGGCGGGATACGGAGGAGCGCCTTAGCGCCTAATCGCCGACGTGTTTAATAATGATATAGTTCGCAGATACACACACGGACAAGTACACACCTGTTATTATGCAGACTAAAAATCTTTTTTGCATCATCACTTTGGCGCCCCTCCAGCCTGGCGCCCCTATGCGCCGCATACACTGCATACCCACTTTTTGCGCCACTGCTCTCACTGACACCACATTGAAAAGGCAATTTAAAAGTGACATTTCTGTTGGTCTCTGAACATATTATTACACACTAGACTACAAGTAATACATCTGAAAAGTTATATTATTGCGTGAATAAAATAAAGTTAGGAAATTTCAGTTTTTCTTAAGCTTTTCTACACTTCAAAGTGGACCGAAACCGGACCGAAACCGTGACACAAAAACCGAGGTACGGACCGAACCGTGAGGAAAGTGGACCGTTGCATCCCTAGTAGATGCATCTATAACCCTGCTGATGGTGCTTCCAGCCTAACAACTAGTATAAATAGTAACTGACTGATTAAAATGTTAATTGAAATAAAACTGTTTCTGGTTAAAAACGTATGAGATGACAAAATAAGTGTGCGTCAGCTGTGCAAAACCACATAACCAAACATTTTCCATATATTTATTTATTAAAAGCCATTGGTCACAATAACAGTAAACTGTGTGCAATAGGTTTAATCTGCATAAACATTTTCCGTCGGGGATCGACACGTTTTACTCTCAAATGCATGAGACGCCATAAAAGAACGTCTGCTTCAGTGAGCTCCACAGGCTCCAGACTTCTTCAGGACATGAGGATCACTCTCTCTGACATCAGAACCACCAAAGAAGACGTCAACACTTTCAGCTCGAACCAGGTGTCTGCTGCTTCTTTCATGGAGCTCCCAGATGTGGTGGATGTTCTAGAGAGAGAAGCAAGTCTTTTAGAAAGCTGCAGTCTTCATGTCATGATGTGTAACGTAAAATAAGCAGCAGATTCATCAGGTTGAGATCAAGAATTACAGCTAAACAGATCTATATGCTGTCTAATGATGGGCATCTTGGAAATAAAGAGACAAAAACAAAGAAAAACAGCATCTTGCTCCACAACAAGTACCGTCCCACCAACGCTCCAGCACCAGTACATATAGATGGTTTGTTAGGAGGGATTTTAAATTTTAATATCAGTGATTCTATAAAAGTTATTACATTCATACAGAATCTTGACATCTGCAGGAAACCTCAGAAAAAGTTGTTACGCTGCTTGCATTAGCGTTGGTACGTGATAAATTCCTGATCACTTTGATATGAATTTCATTCTGATGGCCTCCCCATCACCCAGCCAGCTGCAGCACTCCACCAGTCCACTTACCAGCTTTGACTCCATTACTGACCGGACCGGCAGCTTCCACCAACCTGCTCATCGCTCAGCTCACTACTCATGATCAGTCCCTCTGAGAACATGAAGATAGACATGAATGCAGTAGCAGCAGTGTAACCTGTAAAGCCTGGGACACACCGGAGACAGACGCGCCGCGTCACGCCCGCGCCGTCATTTAGAGAATAGTGTTTGTGCTCTGTAAAACCAATAGAATGATTTAGTTTCATTTGACTTTGTTCAGATTACATTAAGGGCATAAAAGCTGCTTAGCATTGTGTTTTTGTTAGGTTAGCTTACAGCCTCTTTAAAACCCACCTATTAAAAACTGTTTTAAATCATTTAGCAACTTCATTACACAACTATATTAACATACATGTCAAAGTGAAGTTGGTGTGATTTTGCTGAATGACAGAAACACTATTCTCTATTCATGTCTATGTTCTCAACAGCTTGAAATGGCTAAAGTAGCTTAGCTTAGAGACGTTAGCGCCTGCTAACACAGAAATGAGGACAGTGTCAAGCTGCCAGACCTATAAAACGTCTGAAATGGTCTACAATAATAGCTGCCTGTCTCATAACCGGACTGTAAAGCGTGCAGGTTGAAATTTTACTTACTTCAGAGGAAAGATCACCAGGGCGCCGCACCATCTTCTCCTGCTTTCTGCCAGTTGAAGCAGTTTTTCCCAGTCAGAGAACCACTCTGCCATCTAGTGGTCATTTCTTACAACCATTTGACTACGTTTTCATAGCTCATAAACACATTTATGTCTAAATAAACTATTTTAGATTATTAAAAAGTAAATTTAGGTTAATATTGCAGTGTTTGCAAAAACACGTCGGACAGTCGGACAGTACCGACGTGGTTTAATATTGTCCGACGAAAAACTTTAAAATCGTCGGACATTATGACCGACGCCGTGCGTCTTCTCTGAACGTACCAAAATAAAATAAACTTCCTGAAAACCACAAATTGCAGACTGTTTGTTGATAATTTGCTCTGATTCCGTGACACAGACATGTTTTTTCAATAATCCGCAGAGATCGTCTCTGGTTTCTGCAGCAGCTGCTGGAGCGCTTCCTCTGAGTGTTTTAATTGATCTGGCTGTGCACTGTGTGCGGCGCACCGGGTTTAAGCAGCTCCGCTGCAGCTGTATAACAGACGCAAGGTAACTTAAGATCATTTCTTTATATTGTGATATTTGTGATGAACTAAAACGTCAGACAGAATGACATTTTGTCCTTAACAGCAGTTTATTAGGGTAGTTTAACAAACAGCTGAGATAAACCCGCATCTCCAACTTTCAGTTTCACCTCAACCAGCCACAGCGTCTCTTAAAGGAACAGTAACATGAGGCTACAGCATCAGTCACAAAAAGCCCTTATGGATCATTACAAAATTTAGAAATTCTGTCATATATAATATGTTGATTCTGGTGTTTCATAATAATTTATAATAATTATATGATGATCTCTAATAATTTCCTGATAAACTCTGTTGGTTTGATTTCTAAGCAGAGGGACTGTCTAATCCTCATTTTCTGAATTTTTCAGAAAATCACATTGATGGTTCTTTTTTCAAATTATGTCAACAGATTATTGTCACAATAAAAATATGTATAATATGTAAATGTCAGAGGTCACTACAACAGGGTATATGCAGGAATCTCAAACTTAAATTTAAGACCTTTTCAAGACTTTTTAAGACCTTAGAAAATAAAAATCAAGACTTTATCGCAATGAACTAATCAACTGTTAAACACTAATATATTCTTTTTAAATACTGCATTGCGGTGGGACACATCACGTTTGGGACAGCAAGGCTGTAGCAGTGGTACGTCAAGTCACGTGGTACGGAAACGCAAGCAAACAACTGGCATAGGAGAACAAAAAAAATATTTTATTTTAATAGTTTACATGAATCTAATTGTATTACCTGCAAACTTAGAGGGTGTGAAAAAGGTGACAACTAACCCCGCCCACACGGAACAAGGTCCTTGCATGCTGCAGATTAGCATCCATGCATCTACTAGGTTTTGTTGTGACCTCTGACATTTACATACTTTTATTGCAACAATAACCTGTTAGAATCATTTAAAAAATCATCAATGGGATTTTATGCAAAATGCAAACTATTTTCTACCACAGTCACTCTGCTCAAAAAAATTAAAAATATAATGGCAGAATTGATCAGAATATTACTAGAGATCATATTAACAATTATTATGAGACTAATTCACAGAACACATCTGAAAATATTCCAAAATACTGAAATTATTCTTAAGTAGGATGACCAGATCCCAACTCGCCAAATGTGAGACAAAGATTACTCAATGTGAAATCCTAATGCAATGAGATAAAGTAAAAAAAACTTCTATTCTGCCTTTTAGCTCCAACATCATTTGTAAATATACATAAAAGTATCATTATATATTTCATGTACTATATATTCTATTTGAATTCAACTTGAACAAGCAAACAGCTTTCAGACTATTTCACATTTCCTCTCGTTACCACAGCTTAACTCAGGCTCTTTGACCTTCTACAGTGGCTCTGAGTAACTTTAGCTAAACTTATTTAAACCATCAACTCATTTTAATAATACAGACAGGCCCACAATAAAAATGCAGGTTTAAGCAGCTTTTCAGAGTTTTCATTAAATAATTGCACTGACTTTCCACAACAGAATGATAGTAAAAGTACCTGTAACGCTTTTAGGATCCATTTATGTTAATTTTGAATTAGTTTTCCACTAATATTCAATTCAATTCAATTCAATTCAGTTTATTTATATAGCGCCAGATCACGACAAGAGTCGTCTCAAGGCACTTCACAAAGTAAACATTCCAATACAGTTCAGTTCATAAGCCAATCAGTAAAAAAGTTTCCTATATAAGGGACCCAGCAGATTGCATCAAGACACTGACTAGTGTCATTGTGTTGGTACAATCCTCATACTAAGCAAGCATTTAGCGACAGTGGGAAGGAAAACTCCCTTTTATATCAACATCCCATTAAAAACATCCATACTTTTTTGCAAGTTTATTTCTTCTTAATTTCAAATCTCTATTAGTAGATATGTAGGGAAGAGAAAAAAAACATCACTGATTTTTAATCTCTGAAAAAATTCAGATCTAACCTGAGAGTTCCTTAGTTACTTTTTCCCTCAAAATTCTGAGAATAAGTAATCAAGGATTTTATTAAATTCTCTCGTTCTAAAAGGGTTTAGCTTGTCTGTATCTGAAACAACACAACCCCAGCACCTTGTCTGTGTCAGAATCTCCTTTGGATTTTAGCATGAACCTGTCTATTTACTGGGAAACCTGCTTTTGACCAACATGTTTTCTGTGACTCTCGGATTTTCTGCTCCGTTTCATATCAGACGTCATGACGAGAAAAAAAAAGACTCAGAAACAAAGACTGTCAAGAGTTTCTCTGAACACGTCTAGTTTACGAGTCTTTACAGTCTTTCTCCATTGTGCTCATCTGTCTTCCGTGCTCGCTGGAGTTTCTGTGTTGGTGTTTCGGGTGCCACCGCACTATCTCAGCGTTTTTTTGCCAAGATGTCTCCGTGACTGTGATTGGTCAAATAACGACTCGTGACCCACTAACAAAGATGGTTTGTGAACGAGCGAAGACCCACTCCTCCAAAAAACAAAAACTCTTCGATTCACGCTAACGTCATATTTGGCTTCATAAACGGCAATTTTCGCCAAAAAGCGACAAGTTTGCAAATATGAGACAAACATATTTTAAATTCACGCCAATACTAACAAAATTTAAGACTTTACTACTAGGGGTCGACCGATTTATCGGTCGGCCGATTAATCAGGCCGATTTTTAGCATATTTTTCATCATCGGCATTGGCTGATAATCCTCTTTAGTAAAGCCGATTTAAAGTCAGGCACCTCTGCGGGCAGCCCACTGCTTTGGAAGCAGGTGAAGGACCCCAATGCAAAACACTGGGAATAACTTCCTCTTGTAAAAGGTAAGATTTCTATTTTGGTGTTTCAAAACCTTATAGCTGTATATTTAGTGTTAATTAAAAGTAAAATATGAAATAATACTTCGCTGAGTGAAAGGAAAAACGAGCCGTAAGAACCGCCGGTAACCGACAGAATGCTGCTAATGTTTGCTAGCTTGTTGTCAACTTTGCAGACAATCTTAATCTATCAGTTGCTTATTTGTTTAACATATTAGCTCCAGGTTTATAAATTAAATCGTTTTCCTGTATAGGAGTCGGAGAATTTCACTCTGAGCGCGGAGGAGAGGAGAGGAGACGGACTCCGAGCTGCAGCGTCTGCACCCCTCCTCCTTCCCCCGCGGACACCGGTCGGTGTGGTTCAGAGTTTGGGACTTTTCTCATGTGGGTCGGTGCGGACTGGACCACGTTATTTGTTTACTATATAAATGAGAGCTCTTGCGTTTTCTGTGATCAGAAACAGCCGAGAGTGTTTTGTACGGTTCGTTTCCACTTTATATCTGTCCAACATCAGCAGTCAGTAACACTAGTGAGTATTAGGGTGCACTTTTATTAACAGATGAGTGTAATTGTTCAAATGTTTCTGTAATATTTATTATGTGCTGAGTTCTTTGTTGCTGGAGTTCTCCTCTGTTCTTTCTGCTACCGACTGAAATGAAGACGGATGCTCTACAAAAATACTAACAACTGTTTATCCTGTTTAGTTTCTGTCTGATGGCTCAACTAAAGTCAAGTCCAGCATGGCAGCAGTTCATGGAGCTAACACCAAGGAAGACGAGGTGTGATATCAGCAGGTGGCTGGTGAGCTGAAGCTGAAAAAGGTAAAAAGTAAAACACAACCTGAGATTCCCATCTCCAGGTTTACAAAGAAGCTGCTTCTGAGTCAAGAGCACTAAAGGGTTTCATTTATATTTTACATGAAGATGTTAAAAAATAGTGAGTTAAAGACTGAATGAACGTTAGATGTTGAGATACAAATCTGAAGCCCGCGAGGACATTGTCCTACGTGGTTCAAAAATGTCCTGCGTGAGACGCTCTCATGTCTGCCAGTTTGGCAGGCATGGCTCAAACGTTTTCGCAAACACTGATATTTTGTAACTACAGGAACATGAGATATTCTATTTTTCCACAGAAAAACATATTTGCCCCTTCAACACAAGTTTAAACTAACTCCAAAGAAAATTCAGATTTCCCAGCTTTCACCCAGCATTCAAATGCACCATTTACACACAAATCAGCCAGGCGGGAAAAGAGTCTCAAAAGGGTTTTTGTACTTGTAAACTGATCCGTGTGTACCAGTTGATTTGTGTGTTTGTATTTAATGATTTGTATGTGTAGGAGCTGAAGTTACACACAAAAATGTAAACACAAGTTACAAATCAAGAGTTACACATGCATAGATCTATACACACACACATAGATATTAGTGCTGGGTATTGCGACCAATTTCCTAAATCGATTCGATTTTGATTCATAAGGCTCTGAATCAATTAACCACGATTCGATTTGATTCGATTCGATTCAATTAAGTCTGGTCTGAAATAATTAAAATGTTGAGGTAGAAAACGACGTTTCTATCGTTTAGACGAGCTCAGCGAGTAAATTTGAAATACAACACACATCAGTGGTATTGGTTACTTATTTTGTCTAATTTTTAAAATCTTTTTATTCCTTAAAATGTGTATACATATTCAACATTTTTGAATTTTTAATCTTTTGAATTTTAAGTATTTCTATTTTGTTTCCTTGTTGTTTACTCTTTATTCTCAACATTTACTCTCCTTTTTTGCTCCTGTAATGAATCATTGTAGCCTGGCAAGCCATCCTATATATGTGAATATATAAAAAACTCTGCAAAGCAAGAATTTGGTCTAGTTCACTAGACTAGAATCATTGCTGCTGTGACACCAAACCTTCCCCACTGAGGGAACTATTCTTCTATCTGTAGCCTTTTCAGTTACTGTTTTTAAGTCAGTTAAATCTTTTTTAACAGGCCAACAACAAAAATAGTAATTCTCCTAAATGAAAATGCAATATTTCAGCTATTAACATTCATGCTTTGGAGCAGAAAAAGTGCATAAAAACACAATAATTCAAGCTCAGTTTGCTCACCTGTTCAAGCCAGAGACCCGCATCTCTCTCTCTCTCTATCGCTGAGCTGAGGGAGGAGTTAATCAGCAAGACTCCTGTGTTGTTTTTGTTCATCTTCATCACAGACAACAACAGTTGCTCTCACAGGTTTGTGCTGCTGAATATGCAGAGCATTTAAGCAGCCTGAGCATTGGAGTAGGGTCAGTGTATCAGGGAGGACAGATAGAAACTGCAGCGCCACAAACTGACTTGAGCGCGTCACTTCACTGGAGTTCAATCTGTCTGCGCTTTATGTCCACCGCGGCCCATGAAGAAGTTACCGAATCTCCATTTCTGGGCTTTAAAGTTGACAAAGCGCTGAGTAAACTTGGCGCTGAGTAAGAGGAGTGTTTTCAGTTTGTCCCAGACTGAGGAGGGTAACGCTGCAGACGCCGAAATAACTATTAGCACCGATGCTAACGACTGTAAACAGAAAGGAGGGGGCGCTTCGAGTGACGCGGCACTGCCGCAAAGCATCATGGGATTTGTAGTCTTTGCGGCAAAACGAGCCAGAGGGCCACTCTGGTTCAATGGGAAAAATTGATCTTAGGCTTTATGAATCGATTTTGCAAAATTTATATCAAATTGATCCAGAATCGAATAAATCAATTTTTTTACCCAGCCCTAATAGATATAGATGCGCACACACAAATCTTCAGTTACGCACACACAAATTTAGATACACACAAATCTAGATACGCACACACAAATATAGATACACACACAAATCTAGATACACACACACACAAATCTATTGAGACTTTTTTCTCCCCATAGGTTTGGCCCTTCTCTCTACACAAACATGAAAAACAAAACTCCGGTTGGCAGCAACGGTGAAAAGGCTCGCTGAAACACAAATGAACATCCCCAAATGATAAAAGCCACGAAGCCAAATGCAAGGTGTAGGGCAGAACCTTGACCCAAAGGTTTCCTGATCGAGCAGACACGCGAGCGTATAATGATCGCTTAGAGACCGAGCAAGCTAGTGGCTAGTGCTACAATTGATTATGGTGTACTTCTTCATAATCATTTATGTCCGCATCCTAATGCATTGATTATTAGATTATTTTCCTCAGCTCTACCGAACACCCCAGCTAAACAAACCAACATGCTGTCCAAAACTTGTTAATCCTTAAAAAAATCATTAAATTCATTAGTGATTTCTTTCACATCATGAATGTCTTTATTCTCCTTGACAAAGTAATCAGGAAGTACGGATTTTGTTTTGTCTTTTTTTGTCACACTGTTTATTATTCCCCATGTAGCTTTTATGTTATCTTTATTCTTATTCAACAGTTCACCATAGTAACAGTTTCTCCCTCTTAATCTTTTTTGGCTGGTTTTCCACTCGTGCTAGTTTTGGCTTGAGTAATTATCTCTACTGGCAGCATGAGGCGATTCCTTCACCCTACAGAAGTTGCACAGGTTGTCCAACTTCTCCAGGATGGCACATCCACATGTGCTGCAGCAAGAAGGTTTAATGTGTCTCCCAGCACAATCTCCAGAACATGGAGGAGATTTCAGGAGACTGGCGGTTATTCTCGGAGAGCTGGACAGGGCCGTAGAAGGTCCACAACCCATCAGCAGGACCGATACCTGCTCCTTTGTGCAAGGCGGAACAGGCTGAGCACTGCTCGTGCCCTACAGAATGACCTCCAGAGTGCCACTGGTGTGAATGTCTCTACCCAAACAATCAGGAACAGACTTCATGAAGATGGCCTGAGGGCCCGACGTCCTGTAGTGGGCCCTGTGCTCACTGCCCAGCACCGTAGAGCTCGACTGGCATTTGTTCAAGAACACCAGAATTGGCAAGTCCGCCACTGGCGCCCTGTACTTTTTACAGACGAGACAATTGTCAGACCCTACGCTGATGCAGTAGGTCCTGGTTTTCTCCTAATGCACGACAATGCCCGGCCTCATGTGGCAAGAGTATGCAGGCAGTACCTGGAGGATGAAGGAATTGAAACAATTGAATGGCCTTCACGATCCCCTGACTTAAACCCAATACCACATCTGTGGGACATTATGTTTCGGTCCATTAGGCGGCGCCAGGTTGCTCCTCAGACTGTACAAGAGCTCAGGGATGCCCTCACACAGATCTGGGAGGAAATGCCACAAGACACCATTCGTTGTCTCATTAGGAGCATGCCCCGACGTTGTCAAGCTTGCACACAAGCTCGTGGGGGCGACACAAGATACTGAAAAGCATTTTGAGTTGCAGAAATTAAGTTTTTGAAATAACAGACTAGCCTGCCACATCTTCACTTCACTCTGATTTTAGGGTGTCTACACAATTGAGCCCTCTGTAGGCTGAAAACCTTTATTTCCGTTAAAAGACTTGGCATCCTTTTGTTCCTAAGACATTGCCCTGTCGTTATTTGTATAGATATCCAACTTCATATTGAGATCTGAAGGATCTAATGTGTTTCTTTAAAGTGTTCCTTTAATTTTTGTGAGCATTGTATATTGCCTCTCCACCTCCATGGATCCACCCGTCTGTCGGCACATCTGACCACAGTTGGTCAGATGCTGCGTGTTGTTGTCAATCATTGAGGGAACGTGCACGGCTTTTTTCTCTCTCCTCTTGCCTGGGCTGACGGGAGCTGATGGTGCTGTATGAGCAGCGCACTTCACAGTGATGGGCCTTTTGTGCACTTGGAGAAAATGCGTCCTAATGCGCGAAATGAGGCCCCTCTTGTAGTGTGTGTTCTGCGTACTGGGACGGGCAGGTCAGTGGCGCTGGAGAGACAGTGAATTCCAGGGGCCTCATTTATCAAACGTTCATAGAAACGTTCCTATAGTCCCTCCTACGGATGAAATTTAGAATGTGTGTACGAACAGTCAATGTCCTGATTTATGAAACATGCGGTGGCCTCTCGTACACATGTTCCTCCGCAATCGTCTGATGATAAATCCCACCTGTGCGCTTACAGGAGCTCGTGCCCGTTTAACGTCATTTACATACAGAAACGCCCTCAATTAACCATATTTGGTGACACTACGTCCTCAGGTCGGGAGAGGATTCCCTGGGTTCTCCCCGGAAAACAAAAAGACAAACTTTATTGACAGCGAGATCGAAACACCGGACACTTGACAACGCGTGTATGATCGGGGAGCAGAGAGGGTCTGGAGGGTTGTTTTATTTGTAAAATAGAATATGGACTGGAATCGGATCAGTGAGCTGCGCTCACGGAAGAGCCGTTCCCTCCGGAGTGCACTCTGCTCTGCTAAATCCTCCAATAATAATAATAACAATAAGAAACGATCTTTTATATAGCGCATCTCACAAAAAAATCACGATGCGCTTCACAAGGACAAAATAATTAAATTAAATTACAACATAATAAATAAATAAATACAAAATGATTTAAAACATCATAAACATGGTAAGAGTAAAAATTGTGAAACACGAAATCAGCCGTTCTACAGTCAGATTCCCGTCGGTCACGGGTGTTTTAGCACCAATAAATGGCCTGTATTTGTATAGCGCCTTCTTAGGGTTCTACAACCCCCCAAGGCGCTTCACAACACAATCAGTCATCCACCCATTCACACGCTGGTGGGGATGAGCTACAACGTAGCTACAGCTGCCCTGGGGCGCACTGACAGAGGCGAGGCTTCCGAGCACTGGCGCCACCAGTCCCTCCGACCACCACCAGCAGGCAAGGCGGGTTAAGTGTCTTGCCCAAGGACACACAGCAGCATTCTCTGGCCGGAGCCGGGATCGAACCTGCAACCTTCCGATTACTGGACAACCCGCTCTACCTCCTGAGCTACTGCCCAATAACGTGACACAGCTGTTTATCCACCAAAATATTTATTTATTGGGTAGAATAATTAGTGGATGAGGAACACGCGTGGATCACTGAGACCTTCAGAATTGCGGTTCCCTCGTTCTGTCACTAGATGCTGTTCCTACGCATGGTCACAGCTGTTCTTATAGTTAGGAACGTTTTCACGCACAAGTACAAATTGGTAAATACCACACAATGCGTAAAATCGTTCCCACGCACGAAATACGCACAGATCTGTACGTAAGTACGGTTGATAAATGAGGCCCCTGGTGTTTACTTGGAGACGGACATATATTTTTGCAGCAATCTCAGAGATTTCAACTAATAAATGACTGGAAAATGTCCCAGTACTCATCGTACTCTGGAAAAAAGTCCCAGTGAGAGAGCGAGATGTAAAAATAAGAAGTGCCGGTATTGAGTACCGGTGCATACCGGCCCACTTAAAGCACTGGATATGACTCAAGCTGCCGCTTGAGCTCCTCGATCTCCCTTGACATACTTTCATATTTAATGCGGTCTACCACAATCCAAGGACTTGCTGTATAGTCGTGGTCTTCAATCAGGGGGATGGAGGCTGGAGCCGACTCAGCACAACCAGCGATGGGCATATCAGACTAGGGCTGCAAAAACGAATCGATAAAATCGATAAAATAAATGCATCGGCAACGCTTATCGTCATCGATTTGTTGTGTTGTGCAACTTTTTTTTCGTGTCGTGCAACCTTTAACAGTCAATGCGTGCAGCTCATCTGCAGGTGGCCGCGGCAGCAGAGCAGACCGAGGCAGATCAGAACGAGAGAGAAAGCCGGTGTTTTAATGCTGATCCATGACCCACCGCGGTGCGCACCGGCAACACGGAGGTTTTAATGTTACTTATTAGTTAAACTGAAGGAATGAACCCATAAAAATGACTGAATTACACAGAATAATTTATATTGAAGCAATCAAACCAGTGATACGTGAATTAAACACATGAACACTTGTTAAACCAGGTGAACTACCTTACGAATTTTAAATTAAGATGCCTAAAAACAGTTTGTCATCAGAATTAGGTGTTGTGCGCAGTAGTTGTGCCATAAAGTGTTTTTTATTTTATTTAGGCCATTTATTAATATTCAGTCTTTATTTAAGGATTTTATCTGCCGTAAAATGACTCCCACGGTGTTTAAACACTTTTTGGCCAGTTTGAAGCAGGCTTATTGGAGCGAAAACTACTAAAAACAGAGATTTAACGTAGTTATTTAAAAAATAACTGTTAAAATCATAGACGACGAACAGAGAGCAAACGTTTTAGTGACAGTGGCGTAATTAGCAGGCGCATGTGGCAGACGTTACAGAAGCGGCGTACAGTTTCAGACGTAAGTCTTTGGTTAATTCCAAAGGTACGCCACCACTACGATCAGCTAGCAAATGCATCGCCGCTATGTAGCCGCGGGTTTTAGTTTGCTGTATGTAAATAAAATGAAAAGTTCAGACCTTCTCATGGCGCCGTAAGCTTAAGCTGCATCTTCTCCTGATTTAGGCTGGCAGATTCCACTCGCCATGTTGCTCTGTTGAAGCGCTAACCTGCTGCGCTCCTCGGTGACGTCATCAGCAAGCGCATCCGGTTAGCCAGTAGTGTATAATTTTATATCATAGGCCAAAATCCTACTGGTTATACCGTATACCGTGCATTAATATACCAGGCTGTAAACATATTAATTTCTGCTGTGAAATTGGCATTTTTAACATGGGAGTCAATGAGGATCTGCTCAGTTCTGGTGCCAGCCCCAGTGGATGAGGGGAGAACTGCAACTTTTAATTTCTTCCTGGTGTTTCAGGAAGTGAGTCCGAGGGTTCCTGCTTGGTTGTAACTAGGGCTGCAACAAACGATTATTTGGATAATCGATGAATCGGATGGGGTCTTGACTCGATTCATCGATTAATCAGATTAAACGGGAACATTGAAAAACTGCTAGAGAAACATTTTTTCTCTTGTTCCTTTACTTTATTTAACAACAGAACATTATTAGAAAACAGTTCAATAACATGCAAAACAACATGCCATCACCTCAATTGTCTTACAGCTTTTGAGATATTGAATAACATTTAATTTCTACTGGTAACAATGTAATGGTGGCATGTCTACGGATTGGCAATAATCCAGTTTAAAGTCACCTGTTCAGGTGGCTTTTGAGTGACCTTTGGTTGATTCTTCTATGCTTTCCCAAGATCCACTGATGAGCCTTTTCTTATTCATTTTTCCTTTAGCCTTTTTTCACATCCTTTTTTAATCACAATTTTTACTTTTCCCTTTGTTGATATTTTTAATCATTTTTTAATTTTTATTTTAATTTCGTTATTTTTACCTTGAGAGGTGCTATAAAAAAGATAATTTCTTCTTCTCAAATTATGTTCACAGATAGAAGTGTTTGTGAATAACATACTACAATGGCTTGCCAAAGCCCTGGGGAGGTATTGCGCAATGCGCAAACTCGTAGCAGCAACATGACGCTCGGTAGCTGCTGGGGCTCTGCTCCATAGCGCTGCAGACAGCCAAGAATAAACAGGATGGTGGGACTTTTCTTCCGCTTGTAGAGTTTAGTCATTCTTAGTTTCATGATCATCGTGTTCTTTTGGAACCCACAGCGTGAGTCTGCTATCCACTAGCTTAGCATTAGCCAATCTGCCCGTAGGTGCGCGTTATCCCAAACTTTGGACTGTTTCTGCCTTTGTGTCTTTGCTGGTTTCTCTATTTTCCTCCACAGAGCCTAGATTATCACATTGTGCTCCAGTAAAAAGCATCTTCCTTACACAAAAACAAATAACTTACATTTGTTCAATCAAGTTCTGGGGGGTTGGGGAAAAATAACTTGAAAGGATGTCACACGAGTGCTACGTGTAAAAATAGTTTATTGAGTTTTTTTCATCTCACGTGCGACATACCGTAAATCCTCTAATATTGGCCTGTATTCCATTACCAGCCGGGTCTCCTATATTAGCCGGTCTCGCTGTCAGCGGGGGTAAATAAAGGCCGGTCTCTAATAGTGGCTGGGGCTACTATTAGAAACAGCGTGTGTGTGTGTGGTTTTTTTTTTTTCCGGAGATTGACGGTAAAGCGAGCCCTCACTCGATTTTTCGAGGCGCGCGTAAACCACGTTTTACGGTAACAGCGGACTAGTGGATCATAATCTCCGGCTGCAAGATGAGCAGAAACAGAACGGAAAATGCTAGTTTGCAGTGATCACTTCATCACAGGTAAGGGCTTACTAAAGGTTTTTTATGGCGTTTTATTGAACAGTTATTTGGAAACGCAGATACATAAACAGCAGGTAAACAGTTTGATACTGTTTTCATGTGTCCTCACCGCAAATAGCTTTTAGAGTGCTAATGTTTTTAGCAGTTAGCTCAGTGTTGTAACGTGGCAGGTAAATAGTTTGATACTGTTTTCACGTGTCCTCACCACAAATAGCTTTTAGAGTGCTAATGTTTTTAGCAGTTAGCTCAGTGTTGTAGCGTGGCAGGTAAATAGTTTGATACTGTTTTCACGTGTCCTCACCGCAAATTGCAAACTGTTTACCTGCCAAGTTACAACACTGAGCTAACTGCTAAAACATTAGCAGTTAGCTCAGTGTTGTAACATGGCATTAATACCTTAATAAAATCAAACAAATGTACCAGAAATGTGGATTTAAAAAGGCTTAAAACGTTAAAAAAAGTTATAAGTAGATCCTAGCACGTACTCACCGTTAGCATTAGCTATCATTACGAGTTAATTATGTAACTAAACATCTCACGAGCATGAGCATAAACAAGACAACGGTCATTTAAAGCTTCTCCGGATCTCTAAATTGTTAACCAACCTGAAATAATATAGTTGTAGGCTTTCAGACTCATAAAAGGCTTTTGGTTTGCAGTGTAAAATGAGATTTGCAACATGAGATAGTTTGTTGTGTCGATTGCTTCAGCGTTGGGTAAATCCTCCAGCGTGTATGAAAAGTCCAACTTTTAAAATTAAATGAGTCATAACCTAAAGGAAGATATCGTGTCTGTGCCAGCTCGTTTAGAACGCTCACTTTCATCCGTCACGCTGTGTTTTATAGTAGAGCAAAACACTTCCTGTTAGTGTTCACTATTTGAGTTCAGCGCCAGGGCAGGGTCACATGAGTGAAACCCAGCAATCATCACTTTTGATTTGCACGTGAGACTTGAGTCACCGCTCAAATAGACGCAAAATCTTGTTTTTATTCATTCTACTGGTAGTTTATTTTGCTCAAATTGAAATATAGGCCTGCCTCTAATTCCGGCCTCCTTCCAATAAAGGCCTGAACCAGGATGCGCTTGAGTAAATAAAGGCCCGGGCCTGTATTAGAGGATTTACGGTATATGACCATGCTCTAAGTGTGTCGGTCGTTCCTCATCAAAACACCGGCTTTCTTTCTCGTTCTGATCTGCCTCGGTCTGCTCTACTGCCGCTGCGGCCTACAGATAAGCTGCGCGCATTGACTGTTAAAGTAGACATATCATGCTTTTAAATTCTTCCTTTTTGCATCTAAATCATTCAGTTGTGGTCTATATACAGTGGAACTGCAGTTGTTAGGTTTGAATTCCTCATTATTGTTTCTGTCAGACACCTTCTCTACCTCTGTTCTGAGCAGTCTCAAAAATGGCCCGTTTTGGTACTGTCTCTTTAAATCTGAATGAAGCTCTGCAAACCCCGCCCCCTCCACTGAGCAAGACCTTGCACTCCACCCCAGCGGACATTTTTGTAGTTTGATAGAGAAAATACTATTTAGAGTAGCAGAAACATTATATTTGCATTGTTAAAACATGAGGGGAGAGTTTTCCAACACCCTGCCCTCCAACACGCAACCCCCCCCCCCACACACACACAACAGCTCCAAATATATGTAATGCATTCACTTGGTGTGTTATCACTGTAATTACATGAACCATCAATACCAGCACATTGAAAAATATCATTTAACACCTATGAATACCATATCTGCTACATACATATATATTTTTATTTTATATTGGTGTCTTAATGACTGAAAAAGGATAAAAAGCACTTACATTTTGATTTAATTATAGGTTTGAGATTCCATAAAAAAGCCAAATGCTTTACTTTTTTGAAGATATAGAATAAAGTACATTTCTCCCCATGTTTTAATATGTAATCACCAAAGTCCTAATGCTTACATCTTTACAGGTTTTTATTTATTGCTTGCGCTGCATCTTTATTAAATGTATTTAGGTGTAACTGTGATAACTGCTCTAACATGCCCAGAGGTTGAAATCAATACTGTAGAGAAATCCCCAAGATCGGCCTGCTTTGCTAACAAATCTAGTTCAATCTTACCTGCATTCTAAATAAATACCATGAGGTTAAAGCCAGAATGGAGGAAACATGAAGCCAAATGAAATGCATGCTGGATCATCTTGGATTTGAGGCTGTCCTGTGTTCAACTACAGAATAAATGTTTACAAGGTCCAGTTTGGACCAGTACAACTAAGAAGAATTGTACAATCAGTGAATGTTTTTATTATTTGTTTATATTAATTTACAAAGCAGTAATGTCACAGCAAACAAATAAAAAATATAATAAATAGAAAGAATGAACAAAAATATTTGAATAATTGGCTTTGGACATTTAATGTCTCCCCTTTTGGTTTTAGTTGTTCCAGGCGTTGTGCACACAGGTGATTTGTGTCCTGGTGATGGTGGTATGTAGGTCTCAGAGTTCCGGTCATCCTGTGTTGTCCTCAGAATATGGCAGGAGTTTCCTGATGATGAGGGCCTCAAACTGGTCCTGGATTAAAGCAGGAGACGTAGGCAGAGACCTCCGTTGTCTGCATTCTGACATGAGAGGGTTGGTGGGGTGTTTATCTTCTCTACCTCATCTAGAAACGGAGATGGTTCAGGGGAAACTTTTCCAAAGTCCAGTTCCATGATGTCATCGACGTTTGCTGAAATGATAAACAATAACTTTAATGACATATTTTGTTTACAAGCAGCTTTTGGAAAGTTGGTTCTGTTCTACTAATGTTTATAGAGACATTTTTGTTGTTTTGGTTCATTATTTACTTTGCTTATAAGTTCACTTTGCTGCAGTGATTTAACAATTTATAAAAAATGTTAATAAAATACTGCCACTACAATTATTCAAATGATTGGAATAAAAATAAGCATATTAAAGAACAGCACAGTTATTAAATGTTGCAGCTATTTTTATAGACTTAGCTTGGGAGACAGACATTCTGTACACATGCTGCTCAGATCAGGTGGTTGTTTACAGAAAAAAATGTAGTTCAATCATTTC
Organism: Aphyosemion australe; assembly: GCA_006937985.1. Lineage (NCBI taxonomy): Eukaryota > Metazoa > Chordata > Actinopteri > Cyprinodontiformes > Nothobranchiidae > Aphyosemion > Aphyosemion australe. Next base: position 409,242 of record SSNS01000287.1, on the reverse strand, counting down.
AACAGAATGCTGTCTTTCCAAACAGCGACTAAACCAATAAAACATAAAATAAATCACTCTGCTGCCATCAGATGGAGTGATTCAGGGGGTGTGATGTTCTAATGATAGTGGCTTCTAAGAGGTCTGAGGTGTAGGGCTTACCTAAACATCAGACTTTATGAACAGCTGTGTCCCAACTGAGCACATCTGGGCTTTAGTCTGACATCCTGTCAGTGAAAGATGCTCCAGCCTCCTGGATGTGGACTCTAAAAAAAGCAAAGGTGCATTTTTACTTTTGTTATAATTATTTTACAGGTTATTTTAGCAGCTTTCTGAGTCACGCTCATACAGAGTGTTAGTTTAGCTGTGTCTGACTTGATACGAGTTAGTTTTTATTTCTGCAGTGAGCCATGAAACCTCACCTCACTTCACCCAGAGATTGTTCTTTAAAACTTGTATTAAATCCACTGTGTTGACGCATTTTAACGACTTTATTTCGCGCTGTATTTTTGCAGGATATTTGCAGCATATAAGTTTACTTCACTCTCAAAAAGTAAGACAGAGAGTCTCTGCTGGGCTACAAAGTGTGAGCAGATATCTGGTATGATAAAAGGCGTTCATAAGAATTTGCAGATCACGTTTTTTTCCACAAAGATCAGCCAAATCCACATTTATCTAGTTACTAATAACTAGCATATAGCGCTAGCTTAAACAGGCCCGATGCTAATGCTAGCAAAACAATTGCCCATAAATACAATTCTAAAGTAAAGTTTGCCGACATTTTAGAGTTATATGAAGCTTACCGCTTGCTGCTGTGTCCGTTACTGCTATATTTAGAAGAAATGACCCCTCAAAGTCCTTCTCCGGTCCGTGCTGGAGGACGTAATATGCTGTCTCTCTGTCTGCTACCCTGCACTGGAGTCTGCCGGCTCGTAGCCTGGTCACGGCCGGTCCACGTCTCCTTCTGTGGTTTTTTTAGCAGTAGTCACCAGCCTGACATGTGAAAATACTGCCACAGCACTCGTCCTTAAAGGGAATAAAACTTTCAAATTTGTGTGGCTCAGAAAAACGAACATTTGGGACTCTCCACTCCCGACTTATTCCATCTCCACATTGGACTACAATGTTTTCCAATTGCAAGGAACCTTGCCATGCCTTGCCTGGCCTTGCTTATGAGGACACTATCCTTCCTTGGTCAAAGAAAACGGTTAAATGAAACAGACTTACCCCACGTGACCGCGGCCGGCCAGAGCCCGCCCCCTGCTTACGCGCTCTGTTTATGTACCGCCCATCATAGTAATGTTAAGTTTCAATATAGATGTATATCGAGCCTTTTACTTATTTAATTGTGTATATATTGGTTAAATCAAATATGTGAGTGAGTTAGTACCTGCTAGCCACTGAAGCTGCAACTACTAAGCAACTAACCAACCATAGATAACTGCTTTGGATCTAAATAAACATTTTACATATAAGCCCAATAGCGACAATTAGTTGACAAAGTAGCTGCTGCAGGTTCCTGATCACATCTGTTTGAAAATACGTGCTGCATTCTGGGAAATTCTTGACGAACAGATGGCAACAAGGCACCTCTCATGTATCCTTGGTGAATTAGCTAAACGGCTAACAAACGGAGCACAGATGCCTTGTTAGCACATGAACATTGGAAATGACTGGAACGCGCCTTGGCGGTTCCTGATGACGTATCTCCTAGGCAACCGGGGCGGGACCAAGGCATCAAGTAAATTTTTCATAGTGTTTATCAATTGTGTCATAATACTTCTAAAGAGTATAGAAACCATTTAAGGAACATTTCACGTTCAAAACTTATTTAGGAATATAAAACCTTTCAAGTAATTATGTTGTGTTATGATTATTTTTCCAAACAATGCAACACAAAAATTCTCATAAAATGAATAATGCTGAACATATTTTAAATAAAATACAAGCTAAATGTGATGAAAACACAAAATTCTAAATCATTTGAACTGAAGTGAAAAATGTAAAAACAGAAAAAACATTTCTTTCTGCTTTCCTGATTAATTTAATCTTCTTTTTTTGCTAATAGAAGTTACGTTTTATTCACTAGTGAATAACTGCAGGAAAATTATGCTGAGTTGCATTTTTGTTGACAATATTAAAATGACGTTGGAGGTTTGTCCTTTTTTCTCTGCCTCTTCATCTGCTGATGACGTCACAGCTGCGCGCTGCGAGCGAGGGTGGGGGGTTCAGACTTGTGTTTTATTACTGAGCCTTGTTGTAGCTTATTATTATTATTATTATTATTATTATTATTATTATTATTATTAATAAAATTGAAGACTCAGCTGAAACAGCTGAGGTAAATTTGTTGAAACTAAATTACAGGAGATGTCCAGAAAGTTTGGAAACGTGTGTTCATCATGTGTTAATAAACGAACGGCATTTTAGGTCATTTGCGTTAACGAGCTTTTACCGCAGATAGGACTTTACTGTCACCCAGAATATTTTACTGAGGATGTTTTTCAGCTCAACATCAGACTCCAGAAACCCAAACTAGGTCTGTGACGATGTCACCTCGTCTTATTTAGAAGCGCGTCTCCATCACCGCTCCAGCTGTGTCGCTGAGATCAAAGACAGAAAGGGGGATTCCTTGCTGGGGTAACCCCCGCAACGAATCTGCATATTTCCTGTAGTACAGACTTCATTTCATTTCATTTTATTATTCGGCACAGTGCACATTAATAAACAATAATAAACAAAACTTTGTATCGACTGTAAATGGGCCAGATTATAGCATAGTTGCTAATTTACATCTGTAGTCCCTCAACAGGATGACTAAATAAAACAACAATATACAATTTAAGTTGAACACGTTTGTCGAATTATTTGTGCAATAATCAGATTTTTATTTTACTTCCACAAAATACAAATTCTAGATTAGATATTATAGAAAACTGGGACGGCTTGCCATCAAATTTTAAAGCCGTCCCTCGTTATTTAGGCCGTCGTTTTCCGTCCAAATGACAGCGGGACGGCTCGCTGGCTAACACTATGCTTGGAGGTAACACCTGCAGTCAGGCATTTGTGATAGCAGTGAAATAGGCTCTCACATCTATGTGTGGGAATTTTGTTCCACTCTGCTTTACAAAATAATTTAATTTTAGACAATTTGGATGTTTTTTCAGCATGGATGGCCTGTTTAAGGTCAAAAGTCAGAATTTCTCCTTCTGGATTTTCTGGTAGACAGCAGAATTCATGGCTCCAAAAGTTACATTAAAGGAAAAGTTTGCTTTTTTAGACATTAAGTTTTATGTGTTCCTTCGCCCACCCAGTGCTCTGTAAACTTTGACCCATTTCACACACACACACCCCTGCTCAGAGATTCTCAGGAGAGAAGTGATTCAGAAACATAATTCTGGCTATTTTCGGGGGCAATGTATCTGCGCCGTTTAGTCTCACAAAAGGATTAGCCTCTGAAAGCATGACTAATTTACATCTCAGAAACAAAGCTGGGTAAATTTACGTCACCTTACAATGGGACTACTTTTTGTCATTCGCATCCCTGCGCCGCTCACCGCGGAGATTGAGCGGCGCCTCGCGTGTCAGCTGTTTCACTGCCGAATGCCGAAAACATGTCAGACTCCCTTTCATCTGATGACAAATTTCATTTTAACACTATACCAGATGAAGAAGAAACTTATTTTACTACTAGGATATCTTTATGAGCCAGAGTACACAGATGAAGAATTGCATTTGCTACACAAAACACACACATCAACACAAATTGTTGACAAAGCTACTGCAGTCTATGATCAACCATCGGTGTAAAGATGATTGCATAAATAATGCGCTAAAATGCAAAGATGATTGCATGAATACGGCAGACATAGCGGAATAAATTATTTTTAAAAAACAAAACTTACCCAGATTTCTGGTACGGCCGAACTCTTCAAAAACAGTCTTTCACTTTTCCCGAATTTTTTCCTGATGTAATCATCCTCTTTGAAGTGTGCACTGCCCAAATGAAAGGTTTTGACTCGTTCCAGCTGAGTATCCTTGGAGTAGCCGATTGCTAAAAGCCACTGATGCCTTAGAGAAACGTCCTAAGCAGGACAAGTGTGAAACCGAAAAGGTGATCCTGTAACATCCTTATTGTTACAACCCGGGAAACTGCAAGTACGCACCATGGCTCAATATATTTAAGAAAAACTACTTTTAAGTGACTTTAGAAGTTGTTGTTTCACTCATACAGCCAGGATTAGCAGCCAGACGCGACGCCGTTCTATCTCTGCGGTGAGCCAGCGCAGAGATACGAATGACAAAAAGTAGTCCCGTTGTAAGGTGACGTTGTAAATTTACCCAGCTTTGTTTCCGAGATGTAAATTATTCATGCTTTCAGAGGCTAATCCTTTTGTGAGACTAAACGGTGCAGATACTGTGCCCCCGAAACTAGCCAGAACTATGTTTCTGAATCACTTCTCCCCTGAGAATCTCTGAGCAGGGGTGTGTGTGTGAAATGGGTCAAAGTTTACAGAGCACTGGGTGGGCGAAGGAACACATAAAACTTAATGTCTAAAAAAGCGAACTTTTCCTTTAAGTAGTCAGTGTAGCAGCAAGCAGCTCCAGACCATTACACTACCTCCATGTTTGCCTGTTTTTTCTGAAATGCAGCTAGGCCTGGGACGATAACAAATTTTGCAGGACGATATATTGTCCAACTAATTATTGACGATAAACGATATTATTGTCGACATTATCGAGACCAAAATAACCACTTATGTAATGTTAATATATCATAATAATGCAAGTACATCCTTTAAAATGACCCTGTCTCTCCAAAACAATAAATACAATGGCCTATCCAGTGTCAACAACCTAACTGCACTTGAACCCTCTTGTCATCCAGCGTCTTTGGAGGCCAGAGACAAGGAAAACATATACACACAGGCACATGGCGATATATTGAGGCTGGAAAAATTATTGAGTTCATTTCCATCTATGTACGATTAATTGACTTATTGATTATCGTCCCAGCCCTAAATGCAGCTTTACATAAGATTCAACGGGACACACACCTTCCAGAAAGTTTCACTTCGTCAACAGAAAATTTTTCCTTCAGTGTTGGAGATCACCAAGCTCTTTTTGTTAAATGTGAAAGATGTCTGATATTGGAATTTGTTTGCTGATCTGAAAACTTTGTCAGAGAAAAAAGTCTATAAGGTACACTGTGTTAATACTGATGACGACAGTAATTCATAGTAGCATATTTTTTATATTAATTATGGTCCTACAGGATAAAAACTGAAATTATAAGAAATAATTTACTTTCACAATTATCTTACAAGCAAACATTTGTTCAATGTGCTATAAAAATAAAGTTGGTATTGTAACAATTAAATTAATAATCAAATTAAATGATATAGTAACTCTGATTTAACTATAATGAAGCTATTAAATGCATGGACACACGCGCACACACACACACACATGCGTGCATTTATGGTTTATGAAACCACTATGACTTGGTGGTGGTTTATGGGGACACACATTTCCTCATAAACAGGTAATCTGTTGAACACAAAAACGATGTCAAAATGTTTTATTTTACCCATGGAAGATAATTCTCACTTAAAAAATAAGAAAAACCTATCAGAACATACATACATTCCACTATGACATTTTGAATGGTTTATGAGACCATGACAACATGGTGGTTTGTATCCCACACACACGAATTCTTTGCATCTGGTAAACACAAAAAGTATGTCAACATGTTCTATTTTACCCATGGAAGAAAAGTCTCACTTCAAAAATAAAATAAAAAAACTATCAAAAAATACATACATTCATCTATGACATTCTAAGGGCATTATGAGACCCTGGAGGTCAGTATACCACACACACGACGTGGTTTATGAAACCAATTTTAAATTGGCCATAAAAACCAAAAGAAAGTTTAAGTTGCTAAAATAACTAAATAAAATGATAATAGCAGTTACAAAGTCAGTATTAATCAGCTAACATTTAGATTTTACTTTTATAAAAATTTGCAGCACTTTAAAAGTCATGAAAAGACCATCAAAAATGGTCTCTTAAACCAAATGGTCTCATAATGCTGGTGTGTAACCTGACAAATTGGGCTCGCAAACCATAAATGCGCGCGCGCGCGCACACACACACACACACACACACACACACACACACACACACACACACACACACACACAAGGTGGTAGTCTCTGTAGAACAACAGCTAGCAAAGCAAATTAAAAAGAAAAAAAGCAGCATCATTTAGCCTGAATTTGGATAGTAAACTGAAAACTAACTTTTTATAAATTAACCACTTAAATATTGTGAGTAGAAAAAAGTAATACAACGTCACTTGGAACAGAATAAAAGCAAAAACGTGTAAACAGATGCTTTTCTGATTATCCGTTAAAACGCGTTTCGTGATGGCAGCCTTCAGCGTAATCGGCTAACGTTGCTGTTAGCAGTTGAGTTGGTCGGTTAGGATCGGAGTTGTCTCCACGGGGTTTGTCTGTACAAAAACCTGAGCTAAATGAATAAAATAGTAGTTGTAAACCAATTTGGACAAGTGATGGTTGAGGATAAAACTCTGAAAAATCATCTTTCTGTTCATTTCTACTGCAAAAAAACGGACACAATCTGCTAATACAAATAATATTGCACAGTAAAAAGGCATAATCTGTTTAAATGTTTACCTGCAGTTTTGTGCGAAACTTTCCTCGTGTAGATTTCTGCCTGATCAGCTCACAGCCACCTTCATGCGCCTTTGATATATCTAACTTCCGGCTTCTGACTTTCAAAATAAAACAAGAACGTAGAGGAATCATCCACAGAGCCTGCACAGACACGCAGGGGCGTCGGACTGGAGGGGGGAGGGTACCGTTTACCCAGGGCCCACTGCAGGGAGGGGCCCTGAGACAGCCTTGAATAAAAAAAATTTTATTGTGTGTTTTTTTCCCCCGACTTACTTAATGTCTTAATAAACGTCCCTTTACCTGGATAAAGAGGTTAAAAAACAGAATTTTGCCTTAAAAATGATAACAGAATTGTCTCTGATGCATTTATCACCCCTTAAAAATGTGCAAAGTGGTTTAGTCCACACCTGCGGCCAGGGGCTGCTCCCCGCATCTACAGCTATGAGGCATATCTCCGACAGCCAGAGCTGGAGGCAGGAGAAAGTCGTGTGTTTCCCCAAAAAAGAGAAACCTGGCTTCCAGAAAAGAAATGAAATGAAGGAAAAAAAGTTAATTGAACAGAAGCAAGTATAGGATTTTCAAGAAGAGAGGTGAGCAGCAGCAGCAGCACCGCAGAACCCAGTTTGAGCTGATATTAGCTCTCAGACTGAAAGCTGCATTCATGTTCAGTGTTAAATGCCTTTAGTTTCACCATCAAGATCAGTTATAAATTCATTAGTATTATTAGAATTATTACCGCGGCCACTGCCAATAAATTCGCAGACCTCGCAGTAAAAACAGGTTCTCTCTGTGTGAATATTTCAGCTCCTTCCCACTCATGGATCAGGACAAACTTGGTATGATGGATTCCTGGTAATTGTCAGGTTTGGCTCTATTCATAACCATTCAGTTCCAGGTTAACACCAGAGGGCACTGCGGTGACGCACAACCACAGCACTCCACCAATGAGCAGAGGAACTCTCCACACAGCTGCGACTCATTGACAATCACACACACCTGAGGATAAAAGAGGGAAGCAGCCAACCAGCCAATGCCAGACCGTTAAACAGTGTGATAAACCCTGTGTGCTGGCTTCTCCTTGAGTGTCTTGTGAAATCTCTTCTAGTGATTAATCCTCCTTGTTGTTTCTCCCAGGCTCTCCCCGTTTACTGTGATCAGTCATCTTCCTCAATCTCCAAGTAACTCTCTCTGGAAATTCACTCCATGTTGGTTGCATTCTCTCCCTCTCTACCAACTCTGCTCAGCTACGTCGCTCCCTGGACCTCAGCCTGCCGAATCCTCCCGTGCGTCACCTGCCAGCCCTCCAACTGTTACAGTAAGATTCCTATCCAGTCACATACCTGTGGCTATTCACCTGTTGTCTCAGAAATACTCACCTTGAATTCTACAGAACCTGTGACCCAACCCACTCCTCCCTCAAACCTGGTACACCCTTCCACGAAAGAACCACCACAGCAGAACCTCCTTCACCCTGGTCTCCGCCTCATCACAAGGATCCTACATTTCCACAATAAACTGTATTATAATTGTATTCCGCCTCCTGAGAGTTCTTGCATGTGGGTCAGATACTTGCCTAAAAACATGACAGTAATCTCAGGAATGTGAAGCTGCCAGTGTCATCATGCTATACGAAAAACTGAATACAACAGACCTCATAAACTGCCTTGTTAATCCCACATGGTCTACTTTAACTCTAGTAAGGTAAAGTTGCCCACAGTGGAGGTAACTGACTTTAAGGCCATAAATTATGGCCCATAATGAAAGTTGGAAAAAGGCATAGTCTAATTATTACATGAGCTCTTGTTGCAAGGTGTGGAGATCGAAAAGTGACACAATTCAATAAATAGCTAAAGCATTAATTTTTATAAATGTATCATTAAACATTTAAAAATTTAATTACATGAACTATAAAAGTATTTAATTCATTAAAATTAATTTATAGATATTTCATCATTTAACTATTTTCATGGTTTGTTAATGATTTTGTTTTATCTGTCAACCTTGCCCATCAAAATCAGTGAGAAAGGCTCAGGTTGATAACAAACATGGCAGTTTATATGTTAGAGGATTTTTATTTGCTTGGTTAGAGATGCACTGCTCACAAAAATTAAAGGAACACTTTTTTTTACTGGGCCTGGCATGAAATCAATTAAACCTATCTGATAATTTTCTGGTTGATTAAGCAGCTGAGGGCATTGTTAATCACTTTCAGCTGTATTGGTGTTCATGAACTTAACGACAGGTGCACTAAAGTGGCAACAATTACAAAACCCTCAAAACAGGACTGGTTTAACATGTGGAGGTCATTTCAAGTTTCTCCCTCTTGATCTTTTTTGGCTGGTTTTCCACTCGTGCTAGTTTTGGCTTGAGTAATTATCTCTACTGGCAGCATGAGGCGATTCCTTAACCCTACAGAAGTTGCACAGGTTGTCCAACTTCTCCAGGATGGCACATCCACACGTGCTGCAGCAAGAAGGTTTAATGTGTCTCCCAGCACAATCTCCAGAACATGGAGGAGATTTCAGGAGACTGGCGGTTATTCTCGGAGAGCTGGACAGGGCCGTAGAAGGTCCACAACCCATCAGCAGGACCGATACCTGCTCCTTTGTGCAAGGCGGAACAGGCTGAGCACTGCTCGTGCCCTACAGAATGACCTCCAGAGGGCCACTGGTGTGAATGTCTCTACCCAAACAATCAGGAACAGACTTCATGAAGATGGCCTGAGGGCCCGACGTCCTGTAGTGGGCCCTGTGCTCACTGCCCAGCACCGTAGAGCTCGACTGGCATTTGCTCAAGAACACCAGAATTGGCAAGTCCGCCACTGGCGCCCTGTACTTTTTACAGACGAGAGCAGGTTCACCCTGAGCACCTGTGATAGACGTGAAAGAGTCTGGAGAAGACAAGGAGAACGTTATGCTGCCTGCAACGTCGTTCAACATGACAGGTTTGGTGGTGGGTCAGTGATGGTCTGGGGAGGCATATCCATGGAGGGACGCACAGACCTCTACTGCCTAGGAAATGGTGCTCTGACTGCCATAAGGTATCCAGATGAAATCCTTGAACCCTTTGTCAGACCCTACGCTGATGCAGTAGGTCCTGGTTTTCTCCTAATGCACGACAATGCCCGGCCTCATGTGGCAAGAGTATGCAGGCAGTACCTGGAGGATGAAGGATTTGAAACAATTGAATGGCCTTCACGATCCCCTGACTTAAACCCAATAGAACATCTGTGGGGCATTATGTTTCGGTCCATTAGGCGGCGCCAGGTTGCTCCTCAGACTGTACAAGAGCTCAGGGATGCCCTCACACAGATCTGGGAGGAAATGCCACAAGACACCATCCGTTGTCTCATTAGGAGCATGCCCCGACGTTGTCAAGCATGCACACAAGCTCATGGGGGCCACACAAGATACTGAAAAGCATTTTGAGTTGCAGAAATGAAGTTTTTGAAATAATGGACTAGCCTGCCACATCTTCATTTCACTCTGATTTTAGGGTGTCTACACAATTGAGCCCTCTGTAGGCTGAAAACTTTTATTTCCATTAAAAGACTTGGCATCCTCTTGTTCCTAAGACATTGCCCTGTCGTTATTTGCATAACGTTCTCCTTGTCTTCTCCAGACTCTTTCACGTCTATCACAGGTGCTCAGGGTGAACCTGCTCTCGTCTGTAAAAAGTACAGGGCGCCAGTGGCGGACTTGCCAATTCTGGTGTTCTTGAGCAAATGCCAGTCGAGCTCTACGGTGCTGGGCAGTGAGCACAGGGCCCACTACAGGACGTCGGGCCCTCAGGCCATCTTCATGAAGTCTGTTCCTGATTGTTTGGGTAGAGACATTCACACCAGTGGCCCTCTGGAGGTCATTCTGTAGGGCACGAGCAGTGCTCAGCCTGTTCCGCCTTGCACAAAGGAGCAGGTATCGGTCCTGCTGATGGGTTGTGGACCTTCTACGGCCCTGTCCAGCTCTCCGAGAATAACCGCCAGTCTCCTGAAATCTCCTCCATGTTCTGGAGATTGTGCTGGGAGACACATTAAACCTTCTTGCTGCAGCACGTGTGGATGTGCCATCCTGGAGAAGTTGGACAACCTGTGCAACTTCTGTAGGGTTAAGGAATCGCCTCATGCTGCCAGTAGAGATAATTACTCAAGCCAAAACTAGCACGAGTGGAAAACCAGCCAAAAAAGATCAAGAGGGAGAAACTTGAAATGACCTCCACATGTTAAACCAGTCCTGTTTTGAGGGTTTTGTAATTGTTGCCACTTTAGTGCACCTGTCGTTAAGTNATATGAAGTTGGATATCTATACAAATAACGACAGGGCAATGTCTTAGGAACAAAAGGATGCCAAGTCTTTTAATGGAAATAAAAGTTTTCAGCCTACAGAGGGCTCAATTGTGTAGACACCCTAAAATCAGAGTGAAATGAAGATGTGGCAGGCTAGTCCATTATTTCAAAAACTTCATTTCTGCAACTCAAAATGCTTTTCAGTATCTTGTGTGGCCCCCATGAGCTTGTGTGCATGCTTGACAACGTCGGGGCATGCTCCTAATGAGACAACGGATGGTGTCTTGTGGCATTTCCTCCCAGATCTGTGTGAGGGCATCCCTGAGCTCTTGTACAGTCTGAGGAGCAACCTGGCGCCGCCTAATGGACCCAAACATAATGTCCCACAGATGTTCTATTGGGTTTAAGTCAGGGGATCGTGAAGGCCATTCAATTGTTTCAATTCCTTCATCCTCCAGGTACTGCCTGCATACTCTTGCCACATGAGGCCGGGCATTGTCGTGCATTAGGAGAAAACCAGGACCTACTGCATCAGCGTAGGGTCTGACAAAGGGTTCAAGGATTTCATCTGGATACCTTATGGCAGTCAGAGCACCATTTCCTAGGCAGTAGAGGTCTGTGCGTCCCTCCATGGATATGCCTCCCCAGACCATCACTGACCCACCACCAAACCTGTCATGTTGAACGACGTTGCAGGCAGCATAACGTTCTCCTTGTCTTCTCCAGACTCTTTCACGTCTATCACAGGTGCTCAGGGTGAACCTGCTCTCGTCTGTAAAAAGTATAGGGCGCCAGTGGCGGGCTTGCCAATTCTGGTGTTCTTGAGCAAATGCCAGTCGAGCTCTACGGTGCTGGGCAGTGAGCACAGGGCCCACTACAGGACTTCAGGCCCTAAGGCCATCGACATGAAGTCTGTTCCTGATAATTTGGGTAGAGACATTCACACCAGTGGCCCTCTGGAGGTCATTCTGTAGGGCACGAGCAGTGCTCAGCCTGTTCCGCCTTGCACAAAGGAGCAGGTATCGGTCCTGCTGATGGGTTGTGGACCTTCTACGGCCCTGTCCAGCTCTCCGAGAATAACCGCCAGTCTCCTGAAATCTCCTCCGGGTTCTGGAGATTGTGCTGGGAGACACATTAAACCTTCTTGCTGCAGCACGTGTGGATGTGCCATCCTGGAGAAGTTGGACAACCTGTGCAACTTCTGTAGGGTTAAGGAATCGCCTCATGCTGCCAGTAGAGATAATTACTCAAGCCAAAACTAGCACGAGTGGAAAACCAGCCAAAAAAGATCAAGAGGGAGAAACTTGAAATGACCTCCACATGTTAAACCAGTCCTGTTTTGAGGGTTTTGTAATTGTTGCCACTTTAGTGCACCTGTCGTTAAGTCCATGAACACCAATACAGCTGAAAGTGATTAACAATGCCCTCAGCTGCTTAATCAACCAGAAAATTATCAGACAGGTTTAATTGATTTCATGCCAGGCCCAATAAAAAAAGTGTTCCTTTAATTTTTGTGAGCAGTGTA
>SSNS01000287.1:368736-396701 GCA_006937985.1 Aphyosemion australe | reverse complement strand
TATATCTTATATATACAGTCTTTGAGAAGGACGCATCAGCATAGATATCATATATCTCACTAGATGCCTTAACGAGGCATCCCTACATGGCGGCCATCTTACCTTGGACAGCTTACGTTCTGTTCTCAATGGTAGCAGATGGAAGGTGAGTGAACAACTTAAACAAAAACACTCTTAACTCGATTAAATATTAACATATTTACAAACGGGTTGCATTATTACAAACCTTATAACACATAGGCTTGATAGGACATACTTTAACATTTTTAAATTAACGGGCCAAATCCATCATATTTTACAGCCACATCTCTGGCGTTTATAACAAATCAACTCGTTTGAAATTTGGTTGAAAATTGAGCAAGTTAGAGTTATTTAAATAGTACATTCACCATTGACACCAATGTTACGAAAGGGGGCAGCTGTCCGAGGTAAGATGGCCGCCGCGTAGGTGCGTTCGTCCAATCGACGAACAGCGCGGGGAAGGCATCTAGTGATATATATGATATCTATGCGCATCAGTGCATCCTCGATACAATGGGCGGAGCAAGAACATATCCGGGAACTTTGAGCGAACTTACCATTATGGCTGTGTCCAAATCAAAGACTGTATATATAAAATTTTTAGAAAACTTTAAGTGTCTCTTTGGCAATAAGCTTTTTAAAAATAGTGTTGTTGAGGTTCTACAGTTTTTATAGCAATAATAATGTATTTTATTTCTCATTATTTTTAATAAAACTCAGAAAATTTACAATAAAACATTTACATAACATGATCATATAACTTCCAATGCATCTGCTGACAAAAAAGTTACATATTTAAAAAATATATAAGTAATACAACTACTAATAATAATTGACCTTTCGCCGAGCCTCGCCCCCCTTAGTTACTGTTGCCAACTCTGACAATAAGTGGATCAAATACTGCAGCTCCGCAGATTTCCGCGATGGAAAGAAGTCGACAGATGCGTGTCAGCGACATTTTTTGGAGCAATTCCTCCTCAATATCATCCAGATCGAGGCAAAAGGGTTACAGTATGCAGTGGAGGCATATATTAGTGTTGGCTCCGCTGAGCGAAGCGTATCAGGGAACAAGGAGTTGGGAGTTTGGGAGAAGGTCCGGCGTCCGGGGACGCGTGGATCCGATGAGCGGTGGCGGCGATGCGGTGTCCCTGTGAGCTGTCAGATGATCTGAGCTGCAGGCAGCTCTAACGGAGAAAAGCTCCCGGCGCTCTGCATCGCTCAGTTGATCATCTCAGCTGAGTCTGTTTATAAAATGTAACTTTTTATGCCCGTGTTTACTTTCATTTTTAGTTCCTGGCCGGAGCTCGGTATTAATTCATCACGTGATCATGACACCACCCGCTGTTGTGCCAATAGGCTTAATGTGTGTTTATAAGACACATGGTTGAGGTAATATTACGCTGATTTGCTGGCACGGTGTGTCTTATCTAAAAGGGTCTTGGATAGTCTGGGAGGCGGACCTCCGCCCAGCCGCAGGCGGGGGGAGCACTCAGGCTGTTGCTGGTTGAGCTCAATGAGGAGGTTCTGAAGGGAAACGAAGGAGACACGACTACTATCGAGGCTATTGCTTAGTAGTAAATTAGGCTTAGCTTCATCATTTTGTTTGGAGTTGTTGGATAGTAACGGTTGCTATGATGTGTGATTGGACAATAGCCATTCTGGGGGCGGGGCCGGCGAAAGGCTAATTATATTATTGAAAGGGAACAAGTCTGAGCTCCTGGTTGTGTGGGTTTGACAAGGTGGGCTTGAGTTTGTTGTTGAGTCTGAGTTTCTGCAGGATGAGGATCTGCAGGGGGATGAGTTTCTGTAACTTTCAGTTTCATTTCAGAAGAAGTCACTAAAGTAAACTAGTAAACGGATTTGTCATCCTTTCTGTCTTTACACATGCTAGTACTACTCAGCTGCCAACTCTCACGCATTGTGCATGATACACACGCATCTGAGGAGAAACAATCCACGCGCACCCGCACTCTCACGGGCAGATTGGAGGACAAACAATGCGCGCGCGCGCGCACACACACACACACACACACACACACCCCTTGCTCTAACGGATGGAAGAGTTCAAAAGTTGGCCGCCTTGCCTCCTGACTCTGCACCTAATTACTAATCAGCAGGCACACACACCACAGACTCAGATGTTAATGAAAACAAAAGCTCTGATATTAAAATTCGTCCAGCTGACGTGATGCAGGCAGAATAAAAACTTACATGAAAAGAACTCCTGGCCGACAAGCAAAACACCGGTTTCAGTGCCATGCATGCATTTTGCTGTGACTTGGAGTGACAGCGGGGACAGCCAAACACACGTTAACATGACCCGGCAGAGCCAATCAATGAGCTTGTGGGCGGGTCTAAGGGAAAATAGACTTCAGCTTCAGGCGGCTGTCTTCCGCATGGTCCTAGTGCCTGACCTGTATCCATGTATGGCATTTTTGAATGGTAAAACCTAATGGAGGACAGGAAAAAGGGCACTTTGGGCACTTCGGACAAAAAGGGCAGGTGCTCAAGCACCCATCGATGTCTTCACTCTCCAGGCTTTCTCAAGTTCTTCTTTGAGGCCCTGGTACTTCTCTAGTTTTTCGTGTTCCTTTTTCCTGATGCTGGTGGTTCTCAGTCATCCAGGTCATGGTAATCCAAGGAGTTAAAATGAAGGCAACTGGACTTCTTTGGTTTCTTGAAGACGTATTGCTTCTCATCCGAGGAGCTTTGTCAATTCTGACTGGAATATGGGAGGGTCGATCTTATAAATTGTAGCTGTCTATTGTTGCTCAACGAGCTTTTTCCTGATGTTGCCATTACTTGGTATTGCTACATCAACCACAACAGCTGTCCTCTGTTGTTTGACTTCCTCCACAATGTCCGCTTGGTTCACCATCACCATTTTGTTGGTCTGGAACGGAGGCTGTGTCTAAATCCAGGGATTGCATGCTCATGAGTACCCGTCCTCATTGGTCTCAGGAGAACGTGTTCTTCCGTGACCGCTTAGACCGGATGTTAACAGCTGTGAATGTGGACATTCTAGCCTTAAATAAAAGTCCCGCCCCTACTCCTGTCACCTAGCAACTGCTTAAAGAAAATCTATTACAAAATATGGATCCACGATGCTGGACTATTCACGGTTAATTGTATAATTTATTTTATGATTTATGATTTACCAATTTTATGAACTGTAATGACGAACAAGAATACAAAAACACATTACAGGCCTAATGAGAATGGGAAATGCTTAAAAACACAACCACTTCAGGCTTTTACTTTTTGTACAGTCAGATTTGAATAAACTAGTCGTCCTGCTGTGTCTCCCGTTTCTACAGAAATCAATCCCGCAGTGCATTACGGGATTTATGGAGGTGAGGAGACCACGGAGACTACAGCGCACTCGTTCTCAAAATCGAGGAAAAGAACGCATTTCAAGACCGCATTCTGAGCATTCTTGGAATTTGGACGGTCTTTGACGCAGCGTTGTGACGTCATTGGTCTTAAAATCCGAACTCATGAGCATGCAACCCCTGGAATTGGACACAGCCATATGTACTTAGAATTGGAACAGTACTTGAACCATCATTGATGACGTTTCACAAGGACGGGAGTACACAAGTACAGACAAGTACACATGTTGAGAAACGGCCCATGTTTTCAGAAAAGGCACTTGACCCATTGCTCCGCCTTCTTCTCAAAATTCCCACGCAGCAATGGATTGTGGGTAATACCTGTTGTGTTTTTATGCGAAAGTCCGCATCGCCGCGAACTTGGGTGAAGTGCGGATAAAGGCCAAGTACACTTGACTGCAGCCTGTAGCACGGGGCGGGGAGTGGGCACAGGGCACAACCATACCATATATGGTTTTTTCTGGTATCCAACTATTTTTTTGTTTTGTATTAAAACTTTATTGATAACGGCCATGAAACACAATACAGTTACAACTAGTCTTTCGTAATTTATGGATTTTACTTCTTATCCACGTTGTTTTTCAACACAGGACTTTCTTAAAATTATTAAACAAAACTTATTTAAGAAAAAAATGTGTGTTTACAACCATTGTAGACTTTGTTCTACTTTTATCTACCGAGCTGTCGGAAAAACAGATAAAGGGTAATTCTAACTAATTTTTCAACCCCCTGACCCCTTTTGATTCGCTCTCATTTCAAAACTTAAACGCATCAAACCTAGACTAAACTATTCTACACTGAAAGCAGTATCCTAAAAAAACTGTGATTTAATTTTTGTGAGCAGTGTATATATAAGGTCCTGCGGACTTGGGACAGCAAAGTTTCCCATAATGCATTGTGCCGCTAGCCGTTATACTCCAAATGGCAGAGGAGAAAGCTTATAACTGTTGTGTTTTATATCAGAAATACAAATAAATCAATATAAAGTTGTCTGTTATTGTAAATAATTGCTTATAACCTGTAAAATTTGCTGTGTATTTGTTTTTTCTTCTTTCAGACTCTTCGCGATCCCTGAAAATGCTAATTAGCTAACCCACTATCAAAATAAAAGCATCATTGCTTTGTTGTGATGAAAAAGAAACTATTTTTCTTTATTTAACAGCGGGAAGTGCTGGTATTTTATCAGTTTTGATGAAAAGTGGACCAAATATAATACAAATAATACGTTTTCATTGTTTTTTTGTCATTTAAGGAACACACTAGACTCTTATTCTTATTTTTAACCGTAGCAACAAGCAGCGCTTGTTACCGTGAGGCAAAGAAGTACGCTTGTTCCAAATGCCGTCCTCGTCCTCCCGTACTCGGCAGAACGGACTTTCTGGTGTCCTAGGCAAGAACACACTTGTCAAGTACACAAGAACGTACTAGCGTCCTTGAGTATTGAAAAACGGCCAATGACTTCCGGTAAAGGTAATGTTTTTCGGTGACGTCAGAGAAGACTCCATCTTGTCTGCAGCCAGATCCTTGTGATTATTTGCACACTTTTAAAATTGTTTTTTTTTTATTTAGCAATAAAGATCATGTATTACAAATACATATATATTCTTATTACATACATGCATATTCTGTAATGACAAATTATTTAACGTCACAGACCTGAACAAGAATTTAGAACATATCTAACAAAATAAATCAAAAAGAAAGAAAAAAGAAAATTAAATAAAAGGGTATTTTCTTTTTTTTTTTTAATATTCCTTTTGAGATATAGGCTTCAACATAACTTAAAGTTCTGATAGTTTTCGGACAATTTATACCTTTCAAAGTATCAAAATAGATTCTCATCTCAGTCTTAAATTTGTACACATTGGGGTTTGTGTTGGACCACTTAGACTTATGAATATGACATTTCCCAAATAAAACAACAAATGAACAATAAATAAATGAGATTTAACAAGGTCTATTATTTGCACACTTGTGTACTACGCACTCCCTACTTCACAGAAGGGCGCAGTGCGCGTATTGAAATTGGGCCATAGTGGCAGTAGAGAGGAGAGAGCAGCAGCACTTTGACGACGAACAAGAAGACGCTTCTTCACGCGCTGAGACTGGCGTTTGGCTAAATTTTGTCCTACGTCTATCGGCAAGACTCGTCTTTACTCTCGATTTTGTTCGAGACTTTGTCACTTGTGTAAGTTTGATCGTAGTTTAAGTGGCTTGTTGTTGAGCGATACTGGTATATCCTATCGTTTAATGAGCTAAAGCAGCTAGGCCTGGTTGCACACGAAGCTAACGTTTGCTTAGCTTAAGGTTTTGCTGAGTTGGAAAGTCGGGAGTCAATAGATTTGCCACTGGCAAAGCAAACAAGTTGCGATAATTTTGTTATTGTGAACACAACGTGACAGTAAAACCATTCTAGTTTATGTTCACTCTGGCGGTTTTGCTTTGTGTTTAATCAGAGCTAGCCGCTTTCATAGGAGTTCGCTTTGTGTGCGGCTTGCCAACATGTAGGTAGCAACCAGTTTGTACAGGTGGCATTGTGGGGTTAGGTTAATGAATGCGCTGGCTAAAATGTTAATGTGCGGTTGTTTAGCTGACATTAAACCAATCAGACTGTCAGATAAATATATTGTGTTTCTATCTTTTGGATCTTACTATTTTTAGCAGTGATTTTATAATTTTAGCCTAAGTCATGGTAGCAAGTAAGTTTGGAGAATTGCTGTTTGACATTTTGCACCTATCAGTAGCTGTCAGATCTGATTTTACAAAGTTGGCCGTTAACTGGGAACGCTGTTAAGGAACCGCGGTGAAGTTAGTTTGAAGTTGGAAGTTGGATATTCGACAGACATTGGTTCATTGCGGTTAGCGATGACTCTTCATGCGGTGCGCTGCGCCACAGACGGCAGCTAGCTGGGCTTCAGAGGACACGCTTGGGAGCGGTGGTTCGCTTAGGGACCATCAACAAATTTCTAGTCATTTGTAAACGACAAAAAAAAATCAAAAGCTTCCGGATTAATTGACTAAATCACTAAAAATGACTTCCCAGTTGTGTTACTAAACTACATCTACAAGACACAACAGTTTAAAAAATATTTCACACAATTTGATCTTTTTTATTAAGATTTTTATAAAAAAATAAGTGATTTTTTTTCAATAGCGTGTAGGTAAATGAGTCTAAATACCCCAAACCATTTCACAATGGTGGTACTACTCTAGAACAATGAGACACAGCAGTTTTTAACACATTTCATACAATTTGATTTTTTTAATTAATATTTTTATCAAAAAATAAGTGATTTTTTTCAATAGCTTCTAGGTAAATGAGTGTTAATACCCAAAACCATTGCTCAATGGTGTTACTAATCTATAACTATGAGACACAGCAGTTTTTAACACATTTCATACAATCTGATCTTTTTTATTAAGATTTTTATTAGGGATGCACCGATACCGATACTGGTATCGGTATCGGGCCGATACAGATACCGATACCAGAAAAAAGCTAACCGATACCAGGTACGGATACCAGTTGCCTGAAAGTGGCTTCACTGGGGCTTGTCATTTCTGTTGTAGTTTTCTATATTGACCAATAGGGGGAGCTGTTTCAAACATTGTGAATGAAAGCAGAAACAGGCTCACACCTGAAAATGCAGAGATGACTATTTTCATCAAAAAGAACCTGCTGTTCATGTTTCCCAAAAAAGCCTGTATTCCAATTCATTGCATTTTTGTGTGTGGTACAAGTATCGGTAATCGGTATCGGCGAGTACTCAGATCCAAGTATCGGTATCGTATCGGTTTGGAAAAAAGTGGTATCGTTGCATCCCTAATTTTTATTAAAAAATAAGTGATTTTTTTTTTCAATAGCTTCTAGGTAAATGAGTCTAAATACCCCAAACCATTTCACAATGGTGGTAGTAATCTAGACCAATGAGACACAGCAGTTTAACACATTTCATACAATTTGATTTTTTTAATTAATATTTTTATCAAAATATAAGTGATTAATTAGTTTAAAAAATCACTTATTTTTTGATAAAAATCTTAATAAAAAAGATCAGATTGTATGAAATGTGTTAAAAACTGCTGTGTCTCATAGTTATAGATTAGTAACACCATTGAGCAATGGTTTTGGGTATTTACACTCATTTACCTAGGAGCTATTGAAAAAAATCCCTTATTTTTTGATAAAAATCTGAATAAAAAAGGTCAGATTGTATGAAATGTGTTAAAAACTGCTGTGTCTCATAGTTATAGGTTACTACCACCATTGAGAAATGGTTTTGGGTATTTACACTCATTTACCTAGAAGCTATTGAAAAAAATCACTTATTTTTTGATAAAAATATTAATTAAATAAATCAAATTGTATGAAATGTGTTAAAAACTGCTGTGTCTCATTGGACTAGATTAGTAACACCATTGAGAAATGGTTTTGAGTATTTACTCATTTATCTAGAAGCTATTGAAAAAAATCACTTAATTTTTGATAAAAATATTAATTAAAAAAATCAAATTGTATGAAATGTGTTAAAAACTGCTGTGTCTCATTGGTCGGGCTTAGTAACACCATTGAGAAATGGTTTTGGGTATTTAGACTCCTTTACCTAGAAGGTATTGAAAAAAATCACTTAATTTTTGATAAAAATATTAATAAAAAAGATCAGTTTGTGTGAAATGGGTTAAAAACTGCTGTCTCATTGGTCTAGATTAGTACCACCATTGAGAAATGTTTTTGGGTATTTAGACTCCTTTACCTAGACTCTATTGAACAAAATCACTTAATTTTTGATAAAAATCTTAAAGAAAGATCAAATTGTGTGAAATATTTTTTAATCTGTTGTGTTTTGTAGATGTAGTTTAGTAACACAACTCAGAAGTCATTTTTAGTGATTTAGTCAATTAATCCGGAAGCTTTTGATATTTTTTTAATTCGTTTACAAATTACTAGAAATTTGTTGATGGTCCCTAAGCGAACCACCGCTCCCAAGCGTGTCCTTGGAAGCCCAGCTAACCGCTGTCTGTGGCGCAGAGCACGGCATGAAGAGTCATCGCTAACCGCAATGAACCCAATGTCTGTCGAATATCCAACTTCCAACTTCAAACTAACTTCACCGCGGTTGTTAACGATCCAGTTCTGTGGATATTGGCTTATCTGTTATGGTAAAGAGGTTGAGAAACCTGCAAGCTGGATCGCACCTTGTTTTTTTCTTCAAAAACACGACATACACTTTTGGAGGAAGTCTTTTGTTCTACGTAGATTGGAAATCTTGCCAGAACTGCACAGTGGGACTGGTGGTTGCAGGTTAAAATCTTGATGTGGAGCCTCTCTGTGTGAACATTCTCTTTTTTCATATACAGATTTTCTCTGGGATTTACAGTTACCTCCTCCACATTAGTGAATTTCCCCACTGAGGGATCAATAAAGTCTATTCTATTCTATAAGTTTCATTGTTGGCCCTGTTCAGCATTCTGCCCTAAACTTTGCATTTCGCTTCGTGTTTTTTAATTATTTGGGGACGTTCGTTCATGTTTCAGTGAGCCTCTTGACGCAGTTCTGTTTATCCTGCTTGTGTGGAGAGACAGGCTTCCCCAGTGTAATCGGGTAAAAGGTATAAAGCGCTGGAGCAGTAAAAATACCTCAAATATTTTGAAATAATTTAAAGGAGTGAACCGCAACTCGCGACCCGGCCCGCCAGTATTACAGAATCGTGAATAAAGAAAATGCATGTGCTAATTATAAATAATATAATTATAAACATTTAAAGTTTTCTCTGTGTCAGTCGCATTAGAATCCATATTTGTCTCTGGATTAATCTAACAGGACTCCCTTTGCTTTGGCAGAAAAAAACATTTTTCTCACAAAAATGACTCTAAAAGCCTAAACAATTTATGTATGTAAATTTTTATTTAGAACAACTTTCTATTATGTTTCTCTAAACATTGGGTCATGGGAGTCTCTATATTGCAATTTGCTCTTTAACGTATTTCAGAAGAGTATCTGGCCCTCACGATGTCTGCTGGAAAAAACTCTGGCCTTTGAACAAATCTAGATTTAAAGGGGTTTAAAGAGTTAATGTTAGGGGTTAACATTTTATTTTGAAGGGAGTACAGCGGGTGGTAGGGCTGCACAATTATGGCAAAAATGATAATCATGATTATTTTGACTGAAATAGGAGGATTTTTTGTGTGACGTCAATTTTTATATTTTTTGCATTGCATCATAGGACCTGGGTGGCAAGAAACGGCGTATTTTGCCTATAATTCGATTGATTTGCACGCTTGGAGGAGGATTTAGTGAAGCAGATGGGTCATTTTTGCTGTGTGGTTGATCGTTCGGCTCGTGGGAGGCTTGATGAAAAGTTTTATTGGAATTTCCTCCGTAAAGGTCCGAAACATGAAAGAGATGATTGTGTGCGACCCGACTGTCCGAAGAACGCCTGGATTCCTGCCGCAATAGGCAGTCTGTGAGGCTCATTTGCTCAGGGTAAGTCCTTTTGACTAAGTATTTGTTAATAAGGGAAGCTGTTTTTAGAAATATTCATCTTCGTGTAGTTTTAAATCCACAGTCATGTTTTCACGTTCTGATTCAGGTGTCTCATCCCGCGATCATTATAAAATATAAATAAACTAGATTAATTGCATTTCTTGCAGAAATGCGTTTGAATGCTTTGTTGCTGTATATGATAGCTGAAACAGCTGAATTTAAGCTAAAACTAAGCTTAATTGTCAAGATGTGCTTATTGTATTTGAAGTTTTAGGAGCAAAAATTGCTAAAAAGTTTTAAAAAGCCCAAAAAGTAAGTACAGAATAGAGAAAAAAATCCTAAACAGCAGAAAACTGAAATCTCTAAACATAGTTTAAAAAACTGAGTAGCTAAAATGTTTAAACAGCTCATATTTGAGTATAAGTAGTTACATTTTCACAATTATTTGAATTGTGAAATTAGCAGGATATGCTGAATTTAGAAACTGATAGCTGAGTAGCTGAACTGAAATAAGCAGTTTTCTGCTGCGAAAATTTAGCGTAATTGTAAAAATGAGCTGAAAAGATTTAGTTGCAAAAAATCACTTACAAGTGTAATAAAGCCAAATAAGTAAGTGGAGAAAAGAGAACAAAAATCTAAACGGCAGAAAACTGAAATCTCACTACGCAGTTTAAAAAACTGGACAGCTGAAATGTTTAAACAGCTGTTATTTGAGTAGGAATAATTTAATAGTTAAATTTTCACAATTAGCTGAACTGTGAATTTAGCAGCTGAAACTAATAGATGAACATGGATTAGAACTGAAGTGAAGTTGAAAAGGAGTTCAATTGTCAAAGTTAGCAGAATGAGATAAAAAATTAACTGTTAGAACGAGCAGAAATTGAACTTTAAAGTTTCAAAACTTTCTCAGCCAATCAAAGACCAGGCATAGTGGACGGCTGGTTTCCTGAGTCCAAGCTGAACGATTTGGTGTATAACATGTCTGGGTGCGTATTTCTGTTAACTTGGAAGAAGCTTGAACTCTCTCTGCCAATCAGAGAGCAGGGCTGGGGGACGGCTGGTTTCCTAAGACCAAGCCGATCGATTTGATGTATAATATGTGTGGGTGCGTATTTCTGTTAACCAAGAAGAAGCTTGAACTCTCTCAGCCAATCCGAGAGCAGGGATGGGCGGGAGGGGGGGGCGAGGGGGGGCAGTGGATTAATCAGACCAAGCTGATCAATTTGATGTATAATATGTGTGGGTGCGTATTTCTGTTATCCAAAAAGATGCTTGAGCTCTCTCAGCCAATCAGAGAGCAGGGATTGGGGGTGGGGGGGCATTGGGTTCCTTAGACCAAGCCGATCAATTTGGTGTATAACATGTCTGGGTGCGTATTTCTGTTAACTTGGAAGAAACTTGAACTCTCAGCCAATCAGAGAGCAGGGATGTTGGGGGTGGGGGGGCAATGGGTTCATAAGACCAAACCGATTGATTTGATGTATAATATGTGTCGGTGCAAATTTCTGTTAACCAAGAAGAAGCTTGAACTCTCTCAGCCAATCAGAGAGCAGGGATGGGGGGTTGGGGGGCTCTGGGTTCCTTAGACAAAGCTGAACGATTTAATGTATAATATGTGTGGGTGTGTATGTCTGTTTAGGCAGCAGAAATGTGAATACTCTCAGCCAATCAGGGAGAAGGGATGGAACAGTTGTGGTTTCACACCTTTTTACTGGCTTCTGGGGTCAGACATATACAGACAGACACACTGACAGACAGACAGAAAGATAGACAGAAAAAACACACACACGCACTCACACACACACACACTCTCACACACACACACACACTCGCACACACATGCACACACTCACACACGCACGCACACTCACACACATGCACACTCACACACATGCACACACACATGCACACTCACGCACACACACACACACACACACACACACACACACACACACAGGTGAACTTGACTCATAAGGAAAAGCCTTTGATCCTTTGATCTTTAATTGTTTATAATTAGGCTTAACGAGCCGTCTGCAGGTGTTAACGACCTGTCTGCATGTACTTACAGTCAGCTTCAGCTGTTAGATGTCAAATCGGAGGTCTCCAACTTCTCATCACCATTCGAAAAGTATTGCACCGATTTGAAAAATTCCAAAAGCGTCAACATCAGAAGGCTTTGGTGGTGCTGTATTGAAATTTTTGTGTGCTGACTCCTGCTTTCACCACGACCACGGGTTTCTGTTTTGCAGAAGAGATCGGCCAAACTTTCCCAGCAGATTTGTGGAAAAAACACTGGTGAATTGGACCAGCGTTTTTCATCATCCCAGAGCTCATACGCTTAAAATAACTTTATTTTTGTCCTCATTACATATTTTAAGCTTCTCTCTAAACGTCCTCCTGTCTTTAGACGTTAAAAGTGTTTATATTTTGGGGATTGTTCCCGTAAACTCACGTGACAGTGTACGTCACATATTGATAGGAGGCCATACCGTTTGTGTTGTTGCCACTCACGCATGCGCACAATGATAAAAAGTATGTCAACTAGGGCTGGAGGTAAACGATTATTTTCAAAACGACTATTCTGGCGATTATTTTATCGAATAGTCGACTAATGACTAAACAATTAATCTTACGATTATTTTTCTGTTGTACGATTAATAAAAACCAAAAAATTTCAAATTAATACCCCCAAAATTGTATAAATTACTTTATTACACAATGGTTTTCCAAAGCCAAACATATTCTGCTTAAAACAAAATAAAAGCAGTATTATACAAAATGGAAGGCTCTTTCAGTCCCATTAACTCTAGTTTTAGTGCAAAACAAAACACTGTGCAGTGCACAGTATGGACTTCCCTGAGTGTTGAACACAAAATAAAACTGTTTTATAGTCTCTAAGGAAGAGCACTCAGTTTTACAGCCAGAACAGAAATCTCTTTTGTATAAAAAGATTTGTAAAAAAATAGTCCAAAACAAAACACTGTGCAGTGCACAGTACACATTCCTCAGTGTGTCCCAAAATAACTTATTGCAAAAATGAAACTGAACTGTTATTCTGTTAGTGTGTGCAGTATAAAACTATATTTCTCCACTTTTTTTCCTCCCACATCACCACACTGTACTCCTCCTCTACACTGCCTACTCTGAATTAGGGCTGCCACAAACGACGTCATGCATAAAGTATAGCTTATTGCACCAGGATGCTCTAATAATTAAATAAAAATTATAAATTTTAATTTTTTAATTTCTTTACTTTTTATTTTAAATTTTTTGTTATTGTGAAGCACCTCGTGATTTTTATCTTGAGAGGTTCTGTATAAAAGATAATTTCTTCTAATAAACTCATCATTAGCATCTAGTGTGAAGTATGATCAGTTATATCTAAAAATAAAGACAAGATGATATCTTATTAAACAACTTTTAATGAACTTTGTAAACACAAATGCTACACAGTCAAATGGAGGTAGGCACCTAAAACCAAAAGTAAATTGTCCATAAAAATGACTTGTGCTCACAAATGTATCCAGCTAAAATAAGGTAAATTTCATCTACACAAGGCTCTTGTTCAGTCAGGGAAGTTATCATCATTGTTCTGGAGAAAGGCTTCCTCTCTTTTGAGATCAGATGTTCCCAGCTGCAGAGAAGATCTGCTCTGATGGCAGAGAGGCACAGAAAAGATTTAGCCGGCTTTGTAACAAACTCGTCCATTGAAGAGGAGCGCTTTTTAACACTGTAACGTAGCGGGACACAATAAATAATTAGCGTTTGTAACGTTAGAGCAAATACGTGACATAGGTCAGCTAAAGGTAATGACACCGCCATCACCCCTGTTGTTGCTACAGCTAA
Source organism: Aphyosemion australe (assembly GCA_006937985.1). Lineage (NCBI taxonomy): Eukaryota > Metazoa > Chordata > Actinopteri > Cyprinodontiformes > Nothobranchiidae > Aphyosemion > Aphyosemion australe. The sequence continues at coordinate 382,958 of SSNS01000287.1, read as the reverse complement.
TGTTAGCATGTTAGCAGCTGAGCTAACGAGAAGTAATTCACTTACAGAGGCGACGGTCCCTCTTCGTTCTCCGCCACGACGTGCTTCCTTTTAAGGTGTTTGTACATCACTGACATGTTCCCGTGAAAGGAGAGTTTCACTTTGCAGATGTTGCACTGTGCCTCTCTTTTGTCTTTGTAAAATGCTCCCAAACTTTTGAGCTAAGTTGCCGACTCGCCATGTTTTCTTTCTCCGCCACTGCTGCGCATGTACCTCAAGGAGAAAGCAGCGACTGACCCGGATGGCCACTACTGCACATGAGCCTCAAGCAGAAAGCAGCAGAAGGTGCCGCAGGGGGCGATGTTAAAAAAATGCTCATAAAATAAAGGACGCGTCGACTATTACATTTATTGTCGACGTCGTCGTGATGCGTCGACTAATCGTGGCAGCACTACTCTGAATTGCTATGGAGGAATGTGAGCATGTCCACATGCTCTTTGGTGAGATTAGCTCTTTTTTTGCTTACAATTGTCCCTGCTGCGGAAAACAAACGTTCAGATGCTGTGGATGTTGCAGGGGCGCCCAGATAAGATTTTGCCAAAACAGCCAGGATGGGGAATCTCATTTCATTTCCCTTCCACCCCTGGAGTAGGTGATTCAACCACTGAATCAAGTGTGTTGGAGCAGAGAAACCACTAAAACGTGCTGGATACCGGCCCTCCAGGGCCAGGATTGAGAACCACTGATCTAAAGAGTGAGGAGACTTGGAGAGGAGCTTAATATCTGTATTGAAGACAATTGAAGTTATTCAAAGCACTGTTTTTGGCAGGCCTCTTAGTTTTAGTCTAAGTCTTAGTCATTATGATGAAAATGTATTTCAGTCTTAGTCAGTTTTAGTTTACTAAAGCTCAAAAATGTTTTAGTCAAAGATTTTTGTTTTTAATTTTACAAAAAATTTGAGTATTCTCTAACAAATAAATGTATAGGTCAGACGTGTACTCTGAGCGACTGGAGTGAGTTTCATACCATTTATTTTAGGGCTACGGGACACAGTCTTAGCTGCTACAGATTTTGTCCAGTAAAACAATAATCTTCAGACTGGTGTCATTTTTTTTTTACTTTATTGATGATCACTATACTGTAGATAATTTATTGATGCAGATCTGTGCATCATTCGGTAGATTTCTACTAAAGAAATTTATGATTTTCTTTCCTTAACAGAATGGACTCTATACAGAGTATTCTATACAGAGTATTCTATACAATATTTAAATAGAAATAAAAAAAATTTGTTTGTTTATTATTTGAGTTATCAGATCTCCAACTTAGTATCATTAAATGTATAAAGTCAAAGTCCCAAGTCATCATCACACACTGGTGAAATTACATCTCCGCATTTGACCCATCCCCGTGGTGGGGAGCGGTGAGCTGCAGCTGTGGCTGCGCTCGGGTACTACCACAGAATTAATATACTCTGGCAAAGTCCACCTATTTAATTACAGTAATGTGTTCTACAAAATTAAGAAGAGAGCAAAGTTATTTGTCTTTCTTTCTTTTCTTTGTGCTGATCCAAAAAATGACCCGATCCGTGACTCAAATCCGTGATACGATCCGAACCGTGAGTTTTTTGATCTGTCGCACCACTAGGGCACATAATCAAAGATCTTGTCTCCGTCTGAAAATGATGACGTCATATTCAGTGGTCGTTTGGCATCATCTCAGAACACTGCACGCTCAACCGTCTATGTAAATAAAAGAAAGGTCACTGATTAACACTTGCAATTCAGTGTCGTGATGGTTTTAAAAAAAATTCTGAAGGTTGTAAAAAAGGTATTAAAAAGTAGTAAATTTAACTTAAGGATTACTGTATATACCCTGAATATTGAGGACCAGGGTTAGAGAGCTGGTGTAAAAAATGGCCGCCATTTTTTTTACTTCAAAAGCTGGTGGGCCGGTCTCAGCTCAAAATGCCCGGGCTGATTTTTTGTCCCAGTCCAGCCCTGGCGGTAGCCAAAGCAACGTCATGTCATCTAGTAAGTTAGTAGCAGGGTGCCTTCTGTTGTGGTTTCTCTGTCACAAGCTCCTCCGCTATCTGCATACCTGTCAAATCTCCTGTTTTGGCTGAGAAATTCTATTATTTTACCCCTTTCCTGCCCCCTTCCCGTAGTAAAAGTGTAGTGTGTGATTGGTATGTGGGGAGAGGAGTGAGTGAATGCTGATTGCAGCAGTGGGGGATTGAAATGTTTGTAGGAGAAGAGCTAAGAGGAGAGGCTGGACGAGCTGCGAGAGAGTCTGGGGAACGGAGCTTGGTGGAAGTAAAGTGGGTTGTAGCCCAGTCAAGCAACTGTCTAGCACTCAAAGTGGGTGCCGTTTGCACGCCGTTTATTAGCAACTTAATAAATACGTTTAAGAAATACAGCAGATTGTAAAAAGGCTGATAATGTGCTTGTTTGTTACATCATTTAGACATACTCCTCAGCTTCTCTGCTTTCCTCAGGTGAGTCTGTCGTGTCAGTAAATACTTGTAATGATTAAAATAGTTTGACTTGTGTGAAAATAACATCATGTTGTGCCATGAAATATGCAGTTAATGTATTTTCTCTGGTTTTCTCATGTTTATGGACCTAGAGCCACTAGAGGAGACATTAAGAGCATGCTGCTCGTCCTACCACTAACTACTGTACCTGCTTGTTCAGGTGAGTGCATTCTGCTCATATTGACATTGAAAATTGGTTCCACACTTGGTGTGTGCCTGATTAAAAAGATTTTTATCAATAACTTAACTCTCATTTATTCATGGAATGATGTGTTCTTTAAAAATACATCATGTTACAATTTGTGTTGCATTTATACAATAGATATTTACAGTTGTGGCCAAAAGTTTAGAGAATGACACAAATCTTAGTTTTCCCAAAGTTTGCTGCTAAACTGCTTTTAGATCTTTGTTTCAGTTGTTTCTGTGATGGACTGAAATATAATTACAAGCACTTCATATGTTTCAAAGGCTTTTATCAACAATTACATGACATATATGCAAAGAGTCAGTATTTGCAGTGTTGGCCCTTCTTTTTCAGGACCTCTGCAATTCCACTGGGCATGCTCTCAATCAACTTCTGGGCCAAATCCTGACTGATAGCAACCCATTCTTTCATCATCACTTCTTGGAGTTTGTCAGAATGAGTGGGTTTTTGTTTGTCCACCCGCCTCTTGAGGATTGACCACAAGTTCTCAATGGGATTAAGATCTGGGGAGTTTCCAGGCCCTGGACCCAAAATTTCAACGTTTTGGTCCCCGAGCCACTGAGTTATCACTTTAGCCTTATGGCACGGTGCCCCATCGTGCTGGAAAATGCATTGTTCTTCACCAAACTGTTGTTGGATTGTTGGAAGAAGTTGCTGTCGGAGGGTGTTTTGGTACCATTCTTTATTCATGGCTGTGTTTTTGGGAAACATTGTGAGTGAACCCACTCCCTTGGATGAGAAGCAACCCCACACATGAATGGTCTCAGGATGCTTTACTGTTGGCATGACACAGGACTGATGGTAGCGCTCACCTTTTCTTCTCCGGACAAGCCTTTTTCCAGATGCCCCAAACAATCAGAAAGGGGCTTCATCTGAGAATATGACTTTTCCCCAGTCCTCAGCAGTCCATTCACCATACGCTTTGCAGAAGATCAATCTGTCCCTGATGTGTTTTTTTTTGGAGAGAAGTGGCTTCTTTGCTGCCCTTCTTGACACCAGGCCATCTTCCAAAAGTCTTCGCCTCACTGTGCGTGCAGATGTGCTCACACCTGCCTGCTGCCATTCCTGAACAAGCTCTGCACTGGTGGCACTCCGATCCCGCAGCTGAATCCTCGTTAGGAGACGATCCTGGCACTTGCTGGACTTTCTTGGACGCCCTGAAGCCTTCTTAACAAGAATTGAACCCTTTTCTTTGAAGTTCTTGACGATCCTATAAATTGTTGATTTTGGTGCAATCTTAGTAGCCACAATATCCTTGCCTGTGAAGCCATTTTTATGCAACGCAATGATGGCTGCACGCGTTTCTTTGCAGGTCACCATGGTTAACAATGGAAGAACAATGATTTCAAGCATCACCCTCCTTTTAACATGTCAAGTCTGCCATTCTAACCCAATCAGCCTGACATAATGATCTCCAGCCTTGTGCTCGTCAACATTCTCACCTGAGTCAACAAGACCATTACTGAATTGATCTCAGCAGGTCCTTTAATGACAGCAATAAAAGGCAGTGGAAAGTTTTTTTTGGGATTAAGTTCATTTCCATGGCAAAGAAGAACTATGCAAATCATCTGATCACTCTTCATAACATGCTGGAGTATATGCAAATTGCTATTATAAAAACTTAAGCAGCAACTTTTCCAATTTCCCACATTAGTTTCATTCTCAAAACCTTTGGCCATGACTGTACATGCATGTGTACTGAATATAAATTTATTAGACTTTATTATTTATGAAATTGGGATCTTTTGATTGCCAGGGAAGTTTATTCACTAATGAAACACAAAAGCCCAAAAATAGTTAATAAAATGAATTTATTACTATAATTAGACTAATGATCAGAGAAAAATGGAACAAGGATAATAAAATGGAATAGACAATAAAATGAGCTGAAATGAAACTAAAATGAAATGATGATGTGATTAATGTGATTATGGGTGTTTATGATGTCGGATGGATGAGAATAGTATGGAGCAAAATATGAATTTAGTCGAATTGGTAACACTTTATAATAAATGTTTTGTTACTAAACGTGTGTAAGTGTTTGGTATGTCATTAGTAAGTCATTAACAGATCATTTGCAAGGTCTTAGATAACATATAATTTATTTATAAAGGCTTGAGTTGACATTTACAAATGCTTAAATAATGATTAACTAAACATTTACAAACACTCATTAACACCTTTGATCATGTTTATAACATATGTAACTTTCTAGTCACAATTGTCATCGGTTATATATACAACTATGATGCACAAGTGATTTTTAAATGATTAAACATTTTTAAATGACCAGTACACATTTGATTGATTTTGAACATGTCATTTAAATATTGGTGAGATGTAAAAAATATCCCCACATTTATAAATTCTTTTCAGATTTTTTATTTTTTTTTACTTTCTTTTGAATACAAGAGGGACTCTAACTCTTTTATAAACACTCAGTGTGCCAAAGAAAGTGAATGTATGAAGGTTTGGAACCTTTGTGGAAAATCCCTCCCTGATCTAATGTAAATGTAAACCCTCCTATCTGATGATCAGACACCAGAACTGATCAGCATCTACCAGCACTTCACTGTAAACCTGATTCTCACCTGTCCCAGATCACATATCATTGTTAAACATTCTGCAACACCTCATTACTTGTAAATGTTTTAAAAATCATTTGTAGCCCTGAAAAAACAATAAATGACATTTTTACATCTACAAGTCATCTATTACACTTTATGCTTCCCCTAATGTAAAATGTAAACAACTCATTACTTGTAAATGTTATAAGAATCATTTGTAGCTCCACAAAAAGGTTTACAAAGGATATTTAGGTGTAACGTAATACTTTAGGGCCACTGTAATCCATAGATAAATCAAATAATCAGATAAGTATTTTTCCTTTGCTTGGAAAATGTGGTCGAATTGTAACAGAGCTGTACTAGTTGTAAAAACAAATGAATAAAAAGTATATTTCTATAACATTTATTTCAACTCCATTTAAAATGCTGCCTGTTAACTCTGGTGCAGATTCAGCGGAGCAGGACGGATTTGCCCAGACCAAGCTGTCAATTGAAGCAGGTTCCTAAAACAAAGAGAGAGATTTAATTTAACATTGGTCATTATTTCTATAACAAAATAAAAAACACATTTAACAAAAAAATAATATCCATCAAATTAATTTCATCACTTTTGTTTTTCCTTTCTGATATATGATAAAACTACAGTTCCAAACAAATCTAACTGAAAATGATCTAGCTGACAAGCAAACATTTTAGCCTCATAGAAAAACAGTTGTTGGCTTTTAGCAATAGTGGCTAAATACTTCAGACTCAGTTTCATAGCTGATGGTCAGGTTATCTTTATTTATACTCACGATAACCAGTGTTTGCGAAAACTTTTCAGCCACGCCTGCCAAACTGGCAGACGTGAGAGCGTGTCACGCAGGACATTTTTGAACCACGTAGGACAATGTCCTCGCGGGCTTCAGACTTGTATCTATTTAACAGTGGGTATTGTAGTGACCTCTGACCTTTACATATTATACATATTTTTATTGTGACAATAATCTGTTGACATAATTTGAAAAAAGAACCATCAATGTGATTTTCTGCCAAATTCATAAAATGAGGATTAACAGAATTTATCAGGAAATTATTAGAGATCATATAATTATTATGAAACACCAGAAACAACATATTATATATGAAAGTATTTCTAAATATTGTAATGATCCATAAGGGTTTTTTGTGACTGATGCTGTAGCCTGATGTTACTGTTCCTTTAAGAGACGCTGTGGCTGGTTGAGGTGAAACTGGAAGTTGGTGATGCGGGTTTATCTCAGCTGTTTGTTAAACTACTCTAATAAACTGCTGTTAAGGACAAAATGTCATTCTGTCTGATGATTTAGTTCATCACAAATATCACAATATAAAGAAATTATTTACCTTTTCTTAAGGGGGGGCACTGTGCCGTGATCCCTGAAATGCCTTGAAACGGCCCTGGGTGTGGGACTGAGTTTTGAAGGTGATCTGTCTGAATTGTATCAAATAAATAAATATTACATGCTTATAAATTATTATTATTATAAAATTACAAACGTGTAGTGGATATATCTACCTTTTCCTTTTCAAACACTGTTTTATTTTTTATGTGACTATTTTCCTGTCCTGTCTGTCTCTTAGCTGCATCTCCTCCCAGTCCTCCAGAAAAACTGCTGCCTGGCTTCTTACTTTTCAAAATAGCAGATCAAAAAGATCCGTCGACCGCAAAAATAGCGGAATGTGCGGCTGCGCCAGTGAGGTGACGTCACCGATGCATGGGAGATGATCCCTGCAGCAGTGGAGCGCGTCAGACACAAATGAAAGACAGAAAGTATGAGCAAACATGAACAATCGCGTGTTAATTATGTTTTTTTTTTTGGTGGCGCCACTTTGAGAATGTTTCTGTGGCCGTGCGCAGGACGCAGCTGCCCGGCGGAGCGCATCAGTAATCAGCGCTCTGCCGCACTCCATCCTCTCCGCCCAAAAGAAGACCCGCTACGCTGAGAGTCCAAAAAAATAATGTAATTTATAGAAACTAGATCTTTTGAAGGGGAAGCCAACAAACAGTCTGCAGTTTTCAGGAAGTTTAATTTATTTTTGCACGTTGAACGTTCAGAGAAGACGTAAGGCGTCGGTCATAATGTCCGACAATTTAAAGTTTTTCATCGGACAATATTAAACCACGTCGGTAATGTCCGACTGTCCGACGTGTTTTCGCAAACACTGGATAACATACCTTGGCTTGGATCCGCAGCTCACACCTGAAGCTCTTCGATTCTTCTGTTGTTGAGAAACATTAGCTTAGCACGATGCTAGCTTAGCGCAATGCTAACTTAGTGCTAAGCTAGCGGTCTTGTTTGACGGCTTGAGTTTGAAATATTCAAGCACTTTGGAAATGTTTTGGCATTTTTTCCTGGGTGTTGTCATCCTTATTTCCCCATCCTCTGTTGCTCACGCTGACTATGATCTGTTTGAGCAGCAGAACGAGCAGCGCAGCGCGCTTCTCTGCTACGTCACGGAACCAGGAAGTCACACCCAGTGTTGTCAACTGCCTTCGACAAAGTAGCTGAGGTTCACCCAGAAAGTCACCCAGATGTCGACAGATGACGTCATACGCTAATTTGCATATTGATGACGTCATCACGTCACATTGGCGTTAATTTCCCCCTCAACATCTAAAATTTATATATATATATATATAATGTAATCACACGTTTGACTTGAATGAACTCATCTACAGAAGTTTTTTAAACCATAGCACTTTTCCTTTTTTAGGGTCTGAAGTACTTTGTTTCTCAGAAATTTTGGTTTCTGATCTTTAAGATTTTTAAAACATGTTAGTAGTTAGTTAGGATTAAAAGGGAGGAAAATAAAAAACTATTTTATTAATTTAAATGATAAACTAGTATGATCCAAATGGCCCAGTGTGCTTTGATGTGTAAAATAAATTATAAGAGTATAAATAAAGTGATATTAAGGCAGATTTGGTGTGGTGATGCAAACAGTTGTTATAGGACATAGCTCAGACCTCCTGCTCTCCTCATTCTCACAGACGCTCTGCAACATCGGCTTTTTCCCCTCATAGTTTCTCCACTTGTCCGTTATGTTTTCTCTCCGTCTAGATCGTGATAATAACGGCGCACACAGGTGCACAGAGCAAAAGGGAGCGGGTGTCTTATGTTAAAATACCATCCCCGTGTCACTGAGGGAAACTCAGAGCTGCGTGTGTTAACGGGACGGTGGTTCAAATCCCGCTGACTTTATTCGCCAAATGCAGGCCGGACCAAAGTGCCTGACGGCTGCTGCAGACCAGGAGACAGCAGATTCACGCCTGCTCCGCCTCTAAACAGCAGAAGCTTGAATCTGCAGCAGCAGGTGTAAATCAGCGGTCTCCAGCTCTGCAGTTGCACATTTCTCGGCAGCCCAGCCGAAAAAAGTTTATGATTGGTCAGTCGAGGTAACGCGATCATCCTCGTGCCACGGCTCGTGCACATGCGCAGATCATTCTGTTTCCTGACTCATGGAAGAATGGTCCGGAGTGCAAACAGTTTTTCTTGCTAATCTGCAGGGAAAATCTACGAGAAAGTTCTACAGAAAGTAGCAAAGGGTCCTCAGAAAAGCCGCTAGGTATGTCGCTAAGCGCTGTTTGGGATAAAAAGTCGTTAAGGGGGTCGAAAAGTCGTTAGAAACAGCGACGAAGTCACTGAGTTGGCAACACTGGTCACACCAGAGAAGATTGTATAACCTGGAAGTGATGCATGAAATGAAACGTTGAAATTTTTAATTTAAGTATTCGAATATTCATTTCAGTTTCAGCCCTACCCTCTTTTATTCCTAACAATACTTAAAGAAAATAAATAACCTGAAAAGTGTTTATAATTGTGTGCAGTTTTAATACCAAAAATTAATTTATTAATTGTGTGGATTTTTGGTGTTAAAAATGCACACAATTATAAACACTTTTCAGGTTATTCATTTTCTTTAAGTATTGTTTGGAATCAAAGAGGGTAGGGCTGAAACTGAAATGAATATTCGAATACTTAAATAAAAAATTTAAACGTTTCGTATGTTATCTGGAGTATAAATAAAGATAACCTGACCATCAGCTATGAAACTGAGTCTGAATTATTTAGCCACTACTGCTAAAAGCCAACAACAGGGCTGCCAACTTTTGAGGATTTCCATGTGTGAGACGAGGCGGGGGGGGGGGGGGGGGGGGGTGGGGGGGGGGGGGGGTGTTTGGGGGCTCTTCAACCGTGGTGAAGTTAGTTGGACGTTGGTTATTCGACAGACATTCACTCCTGGTTCACTACAGTCAGTAGAGGGTTTTCATACCATGCGCTGCGCCACAGAGAGACGGTGGTCAGCTGTGTTCCGAGGACTCGCTGATGAAAGCAGTGGTCCGCTTAGGGACTGTCAACAATTTTCAGTCATTTGAGAATGCATACAAAAAATCTAAAGCCTCCAGCTTAATTGATTAAATTATTCAAATTAAATTCTCGGCTGTGTTCCTAAATTAGACCAATGAGACACATCAGTTTGAAACATATTTCATACAATTTGATCTTTTTCTATAAGTAATTTAATGAAAAATAATTTGTTTTTTCAATAGCTGCAGATAAATTTATCAAAATCCTCAAATCCAATTTCCAGTGGTGTTACTAAGCTAGACCAATGAGACAGCAGTTTTTAACATATTATGCAATTTGATCTTATTTTATTAAGATTTTTATAGAAAAGGTAAATTAACAAATTACTCAAAATTAGTTCACAGTTTGTTACTAAGCTAGATTAATGAGACACCACAGTTTTTAACATGTTTAATTGAAAGAGATCATTTTTATTAATATTTTAATGGCAATTTCTGTGTATTGCTTTAATAGCATCCAGGTTTTGTGATCAAATGACTCAAAATCAATTGTCAGTTGTTATTTATTTAGAACAATGAGACACAGCAGTTTTTAACAAATTTCATTAGCCTCTTTTATAAAACAATGCTGCCAATTTGCCGCAGCGTCGATGCGGCATCAGGGAGCGTTAGGTCGTTTATAAGAGCTCAGACCGTGGCGGTAATGTTGTGCAATCATGTCCGTTTTATAAAAGATTACGCGATGGCGGCATAAAGGGGGTATGGGGGCGATCTCTGTCGCGGACTTCCGTGTATCTTGGACATAACTTGCTTTTTATTGCGATCGAAGCTGCGCAGGTGTGTGTCCTCCACCATCCCTGTGAGCTGTCAGATGATCTGAGCTGCAGATCTAACGGAGAAAAGCTCCCAGAGCACCGCAATGCTCCTAATGATCATCTCAGCTGATTCTGTTTACAAAAGTGAAACTCAAGCGCGTTTACTTTCATTTTCATTATAGTTCCCGGCTGGAGCTCGGCATTAATTCATCACATGGCCATGACACCTCCCTCTGTTGCGCCAACGCTTAATGTGCGTTTATAAGACCAGCGAAGCCGCAATATTACCGCAATATTACTATCAAGCGTGGCGGCACGAATACTGCAAAATTCCCACAACGTGATACCGCCATGGCGCATTCATAAGAAACACGCGGTAATATTGCGCTGATTTGCCGGCATGGTGTGTCTTATAAAAAGGGCTAGTGAGAGCTGAATTACTTTCTTTTACTTACGTTTCGACCACCACTGTAGTCACCCTCATCTGCGGATGACTACAGTGGTGGTCAAAACGTCAGTAAAAAGAAGTTAATAGGCCTACAGCTCTTTTCTGTGTTAAAAAAATAACCAAAAGATGCAATCAGAAGATACATATGGGATGAACGCACAAAAGTTGTTCATTGAGTCAGTTATTTTCAAATAACTAATTTATCTTCAATAGCTTTGAACAATGACCCCAAATCAATTCCCAGTCTATTCCTCCCACTCCAAAGGAAAAAGGGATTTGTGTCTTTATTGCTTGGTAGTTCCAAGCTGCCACATCTGGGAATTGGTTTTCAGTATTTTTAAATCAATTTACCTAGAAGCTTTTGAAGAAAAAAAAAAAATATATATATATATTTTATAAAAATCTTAATAGAAAAGATAAAATTGTATGAAATATGATAAAAAAATTTTGTCTCATTGGACTACCTTAGTAACACAATTGGGAATTGGTTTTGAGTATTTTTTTTTATCAATTTACCAAGAGGATTTTGAAGAAAAAAATCTTTAATTTTTATTATAATTTTAATTTAAAAAAAGATCAGATTGTTTAAAAAATGTTAAAAACTGTTATGTCTCGTTGGTCTAGTTTAGGAATAGAACTGAGGATTGATTTTGAATAATTTAATGAAGCTGGAAGCTTTTGACTTTTTGTATGCGTTCTCAAATGACTAGAAATTGTTGACGGTCCCTAAGCGAACCACTGCTTTCATCAGCGAGTCCTCGGAACACAGCTGACAGCCATCTCTTTGTGGCGCAGCGCACGGCATGAAAACTCATCGCCGCTGACCGTAGTGAACCATGGACTAATGTCTGTTGAATATCCACTGTCCAACTAACCTCACTGTGGTGCTTTTTCAGCGTGAGAAATTGGAAGTGTGGTGTGAGAGCGTGTGAAGGGGGTCAGATGCGTGTGTCTCACACTCAATGCGTGAGTGTTGGCAGCCCTGCAACAACAGTTTTTCTATGAGACTAAAATGTTTGCTTGTCAGCTAGATTATTTTCCGTTAGATTTGTTTGGAACTGTGGTTTTATCATATATCAGAAAGGAAAAACAAAAGTGATGAAATTAGTTTGATGGATATTAATTATTTTGCTGTTAAATGTGTTTTTTTATTTCGTTATTGAAATAATGACCAATGTTAAATTAAATATCTCTTTGTTTTAGGAACCTGCTTCAATGGACAGCTTGGTCTGGGCAAATCCGTCCTGCTCGGCTTAATCTGCACCAGGCAGCATTTTAAATGGAGTTGAAATAAATGTTGTTATAGAAATATACTTTTTAATAATTTGTTTTTTACAACTAGTACAGCTCTGTTACAATTTGACCACATTTTCCAAGCAAAGGAAAAATACTTATCTGATTATTTGATTTATCTATGGATTACCGTGGCCCTAAAGTATTACGTTACACCTAAATATCGTTTTTAAATCTTTTTGTGGAGCTACAAATGATTCTTATAACATTTAAAGTAATGAGTTGTTTACACTTTACATTGGGGGAAGCATAACGTGTAATAGATGACTTGTAGATGTAAAAATGTCATTTATTAATGTTTTTTCAAGGCTACAAATGATTCTTAAAACATTTATAAGTAATGAGTTGTTTATGCTTCCCCTAATGCAGTGGTTCTCAATTAGTGGGGCGCGCCCCCCAAGGGGGAGAAGAGCAGGGGGGGTCGCGGCAGACGCACCCAATCCCCCCCACACACACACACCACCCCCACCCCGCTTGGAGCTTCTCCGACGGAGAATACAAGGGTATTCCAACCTCCACTGTCAGTCCAATAAATGAGGATCACAGACTGATTTGTGAACACAGAAAAAGTGCAAACATGAATTTTATTTAATGGAAAGGCAGTGCATGTGTTAGATGGAAGAGAAATTTAGATTTTTCTTACTTTTTGTTTCATTTTATATTGGTTGTTTGGTAGAGTGATGTATAACCGGCCCCCCACCATTGTGGTTTTTTATTTAAATAAAATGTTTTTTAACATAACTTTCTTTTTGTCATATGAGAAATTGAAAGAATCGCTGCTGCATTTGCACGCAACCAGAAGCTGCATTTTCCCTTCACTTTCATTTTAATAATAATAATAATAATAATAAACATTCAATAAAACCGTTAAATATCCATTCATTTTAATTAATATGTAGTCCACACAAGCTGACCAGAGTGCCCCAGTAACATAGAAACAATGCAATTAAACAATTTCACTTAAATTATCAACATTTCACCTGCTGCGCCCGAACGCACATTCCTTCTGCTCCAGCGTAAACCTGAACCGGTCACCTGCTTGTGCGTAATCAAGTGTCTCTATGGAGCTGCTGAAGAGACTAACAAGGTTCTGGACTTTTGCTTCAGACAGACTCATGGCTGTTAATGTTGTTTTGATGATTCAGAGCTCCGCTGACACGCTGGATCCGAAGATCCAAAGCGGGTGTTGGAGTAACGAGTTCTACTTCAGCCAGAGTTTTAAAGTCAGGAAACATTTCTCCAAAATAAATAACCAGAAGTCTACCAGACTCTCTGAAAGAAGGGTTTCCACTTTCCAGATCTAGAAGCTCTCGACATTTGCGCTGTTGTGCACAAGTCTGTCAGATGCGCTCTGAGCTCCTATTACGCGCCGCTTGTGCGCACTGCCAGATGCGGAGAATAATGCAGACACTCCGATGTGAATCTTTCCATGATGTTACCTCCATGATGGATTCTGTGGTAACGGGTAAAATATCTGCGCACCTGCATGAATTATTAACACACTTTCTCACGGACAAATAAATAAACAAATCACCTCTTGGTGAATAATTTGTCTACTCGCCCAACCACACTCTCACCCCTGCTCTGGGATCAAGATCATTTCCCCGCACTTTCCCCTACCGCCCGACATTCGCCGACGAACTATCAGCGCATTGTATGGCAAGCTGTTTTAAAATTTATTCCTAGAGTGGATATGTATTCAGATATCTATAATTCTATTGTTCCTAGCAGAAATTATCATTACAGATATCCATAAAACAATCTTACTGTACACAATGAACATTGTGCAACACCCCCCCCCCCCCCCCCCCCCGCACATTGGGAGGGGGGCACGAAAAAATCCATGTATCCTGGGGGGGCTTCACCGAAAGTATTTGCCCTATTGTAAAGTGTAATAGATGACTTGTAGATGTAAAAATGGCATTTACTAATGTTTTTGTAGACCTATAAATGATTCTTAAAACATGTATAAGTAATGATTTGTTCACACTTTACTTTAGGGCAGTGGTTCTCAATTACTTTTGGTGAAGCCCCCCCTAGGGTACATAG
>SSNS01000287.1:220423-368715 GCA_006937985.1 Aphyosemion australe | reverse complement strand
CTGAGTTTTGAAGGTGACTAGAATTGTATCAAATAAATAAATATTACATGCTTATAAGTTATTGCTTTATAAAGTTACAAACGTGTAGTGGGATAAATCTACCTGCATTTTCCTTTTCAAGCACTTTGTTTTATTTTTTTATGCAACCATTTTCCTGTCCTGTCTGTATTTTAGCTGCATCTCCTCTCAATCCTCCAGAAAAACGGCTGCCTGGCTTCATTTTTCACCATGAGCGCAGATCAAAGAGATCTGTCAAAAATAGCAGAGTGTGCGCTGCGCGCTGCTGCGCCAGTGAGGTAAAGTCGCAGAAGCACGGGTGATGGAGCGCAGCAGCGGAGCGTCAGACACAAATAAAGAACAGAAAGTTCTTGTATTTTAATTCCAGAACTTGACAGGATGTCCAGACAGACCTCTGAATCCCTCTTTCAGCGCTCCTCCTCATGACATTTGCGCACAGGCAGGTGACCAGTTCACGCGGAGCAGAATGTGCGTTTGGGCGGCAGCAGGTGGAATGTTAATTCAAGTGAAATCGTTTAATTGTGTTGTTTATATGTTACTGGGGAACTCTGGTCAGCTTGTGTGGGATAAATATTAATGAAAAAAGAATGGATATTTAACGGTTTTATTGAATATTTATTATTATTTTAAAAATAAGCGAAAATAGATCATGCTGCCTCTGGCTGCGAACAAATGATTCTTTCCATTTCTCATATAAGAAAGAAAGGAAGTTATGTTCAGAAAAAAAACATTTTATTTAAATAAAATCAAACAGTGGTGCAGGGCAGCTCAGGGAAACAAAGATGAGGCATCTTTTTAACATGACCATGTTCAATAGGGCTGTTTATACGTCACTCTACCAAACAAAAAATATAAATGAAACAAAAAGTAAGAAAAATCTAAATTTCTCTTCCATGGAACATTTGCACTGCTCCATGAAATAAAATCCATGTTTGGACTTTTTCTGTGTTCACAAATCAGTCCGTACATGTATTGTGGAATCTGTTTTACTCTCCGTTGGGGAAGCTCCGAGCGGGGTGGGGGGAGGGGTTGGGGGGGTCAGGTGCGGTGCGCCGCGCCCCCCCTGGTCCTCCTCCGCGCCCCCCAAGGGGGGCGCGCCCCACTAATTGAGAACCACTGCTTTAGGGGAAGCATAAAGTGTAATATATGACTTGTAGATGTAAAAATGTCATTGTTTTTTCAGGGCTACAAATGACTTTTTAAAACATTTACAAGTAATGAGGTGTTGCAGAATGTTTAACAATGATATGTGATCTGGGACAGGTGAGAATCAGGAGGTTTACAGTGAAGTGCTGGTAGATGCTGACCAGTTCTGGTGTCTGATCATCAGATAGGAGGGTTTACATTTACATTAGATCAGGGAGGGATTTCCCACAAAGGTTCCAAACCTTCATACATTCACTTTCTTTGACACACTGAGTGTTTATTAAAGAGTTTGAGTACCTCTTGTATTCAAAAGAAAGTTAAAAAAAATAAAAAATCTGAAAAGAATTTATAAATGTGGGGATTTTTTTTTCATCTCACCAATATTTAAATTACATCTTTAAAATCAATCAAATGTGTTACTGGTCATTTAAAAATGTTTAGTTAATCATTTAAAAATTACTTGTGCATTGTGACTTTAGAAAGTTATATATGTTATAAACATGATCAAAGGTGTTAATGAGTGTTTGTAAATGTTTAGTTAATCATTATTTAAGCATTTGTAAATGTCAACTCAAGCCTTTATAAATAAATTGTATATTTTCTAATTTTCCCTGGTGAGGTTTTCCGAGCACGTCCAACCGGGAGGAGACCCAAAGGAAGACCCAGGACACGCTGGAGAGATTATGTCTCTCGGCTGGCCTGGGAACGCCTTGGGATTCCCCCGGAGGAGCTGGCCCAAGTGGCTGGGGAGAGGGAGGTCTGGGCTTCCCTCCTTAGGCTGCTGCCCCCGCGACCCGACTCCGGATAAGCGGCAGAAAATGGATGGATGGATGGATTTTCTAATACCTTGCAAATGATCTGTTAATGACTTACTAAACACTTATAAATGTGTTTGTAAATGTCATGACTATGCTTTACAAATGATTTCATCATTATCTAAGACCTTGCAAATGATCTGTTAATGACTTACTAATGACATACTAAACACTTACAAATGTTTAATAACAAAACATAAAGTGTTACAGTGGAAGGGAGTGTATCTATTTATTATATGAAAAACCATCTGACCCAATTCTGGTGAGTACACCGTATTCGGGTAAAGCCAGAGCGGATTCAACCAACCAGAGCATGGTGGGGTTATGTTATCAATGTCCATTACACACACCCACCCTTCTTCCTAGACTTCATTGTGAGAAGGGATAAAATTAGTGTTATAAAGTATGTCATGTTATAATATGTCATCTTTCTATATGGTTGTGTGGTATGATTAGTGTAATATGATTACCTTAAAAATCATCCTTAAGACTTTATAATATCACAATTACTCAAATCTAAGCAAATGCACTTTCAACATTAATAACCAGATAATCTGATTCATGATTAATTAAACATGCAAGGCTTTAAATAGATAATTAAAATATGCAAAAGAAAGTCTTTAATTTTTCTTCTCCTGTGGAAAAGGTGTTATTGATAATATAGAAG
Organism: Aphyosemion australe; assembly: GCA_006937985.1. Classification (NCBI taxonomy): domain Eukaryota; kingdom Metazoa; phylum Chordata; class Actinopteri; order Cyprinodontiformes; family Nothobranchiidae; genus Aphyosemion; species Aphyosemion australe. Next base: position 366,069 of record SSNS01000287.1, on the reverse strand, counting down.
GACGTTTTATTAGGCTGGAAGTGTCCTTGGAGCCTCGCCGTGAAGGAGGGCTGCAAAGCAAAATACGTTATTCTGCTAGCTATAGCTCTTTGCTGTGGCTACAATGCAGCTGCTCCTCGTCTGAATGGAAACGAGGCATAAACAGGCGAATGTTATTCTTTGAGATATTCTGAGGAGACACTCTGTTTGGTCTGTAAGTCTCATGGGAGGTTGGACATACAGTTGACCCAAAGGTTGCCAGGAATGACCTTACGTCTGTTACACATGTTATATTTATTCTATATTTTCTGTACATGTGGTGTAATTCATCTCATGTTTAAGATGAGAACTTGTTCTTCATGTGTCCTGTAGATGCAGTAAGAAGTGGCAGTCCGTCATCACTTGATTTTGCATCTATAGAGATCAGAGTTGGTTTGGAGAGGACCACATCAGGTAACACCTGATTTAATTTTCCTCTGAGGTGATGGAAGAAGTTTATACCGTTACTTTAGCAGGACCTTATTAAATGGTAAAGAAAAACAAAAGGAGCTCGGTGACATGCTCACAAAACAACAGTCTTTTAGTTTTTGTTGCAAACTTCTCTGCAAAAGAAATGTCTAACGCACAGAGGACTGAGTGACTGGAAACGTGCAAGTGCTGCTTTGAAAGTAGTCCAACAAACCAAAGTAATTTGCTTTGAAAAAATTTGCACATATTGTATGATCTACTAGAAGTGTTTAAATAAAAGTACAGCAATTTTGGACACAAGGTCTTTTTGTGTTTGTTTGGGGAAAGGTGGTGGTGGTGGTGTGTGTGTGTGGGGGGGGGGGGGGGCGGAAACTTTGGGCTGCACAGAGGACACGCAGAGGGGCGTGGTTGCTAAAATGACGTAATTTGGCCACGCGGAGCCTTTCGGACCTCGCGGACGCATCAAGCATAAACCAAGCTTAAGTCTTCATTAATCAGTGTCATTATTTCTTTATTTATTATGATCATGGGTTGAGACACCTGAATCAAAACGTAAAAACAATATGACTCCGTGGATTTGAAATACACAAAGAATGTTTTGAAAAACATCTTCTCTAATTAACAAATACTTTCCATAAATCTCTTCTCAATCCCCAGTGAGTCGTGGTGGATGGCTGCTCATACTGAGCCAGGATCCTCTGGAGGTTTCTTCCTGTTAAAAGGGAGTTTTCCTCTCCACTGACGCTACATGCTTGCTTAGTATGAGGATTGTTGTAAAGACACTGACACTAGTCAGTGACGAGATGCAACCTGCTGGGTTCCTTATATAGGAAACTTTTACTGATTGGCTTAATGAACTGAACTGTATTGGAATGTTTACTTTGTGAAGTGCCTTGAGACGACTCTTGTCGTGATTTGGCGCTATATAAATAAACTGAATTGAAACTGAATTAAATTGAATAAACAAAATGAGCCTCACAAACTTAAAGTTAAAGTCTGGTGTGTGAAATTTGTTCTCTGCATTTGACCCATCCACTGGGGGAGCGGTGAGCTGCAGACACAGCCGTACTCAGGAACCATTTGGTGTGCTTTAAAGCCTAATTTATGCTTCTCCGTCTGCATCTGTACGAAGACACGAGGGCTCTCCATTAGGGCTTCAACACTAGCATCAGCTCCCCTCCGCCTAGATAGGGTAGCAAGTGTCCACATCAGCATAGCCTGGATTTTTTCCGTGCGCAACCGGTCGTTTTTCAGCCCTCTTCCCTAGGTGGTCTGCTTTGGACTGAACTGGTCCAACACAAATTCACGACTACCATTAGGGGGAGACTCCGATTGGTGGATAGAATCAGCCAGCGGGGGCTTCCCCCATGTCTCTCTGGAGCACACACACAGAGACGGCGCTGCCAGGCTTGAGCTGCCAGGACACAGCAAAGCAGGATGCATAATCTGTCTGTACATACAACACTGCTCATGGCTGCCTTTGTTTAATTTTAAGGGAGAGAACGCGGACTTCTCCCATGCTCTTTTTTCCCCGCCCACATGCTTGGAGATGCACTCATGACATCACTGATATCTTTGCACCAATTTTGGCGATCGCCCATATGCTCAGTCACGTCTGCATTCCTTAAGGCGGGCGTACACTGTGCGACTTTTTAACTTTTTTGAGCCGAATGTACGAGCTCGGGGCGAGTTTTGTGCTGAGCGTTGTGTAGTATACAGGGGGTTACGAGAGGCGATTAACACCACATGACCAGCTACCGATCAGCAATCGTAAGCTTGCACGGATTTTTGGCATGTTTGATATTTTGCTCGTCCCTCGTGAGGGTGTCGCACTGTTGAAGCAGCGCTGCGAGCATCTGTGACCCAAAAAGTATCAGAACCACACACGGCGCATGCGCAAACACAGAAGCAGTAGCATAAATGAAGGAAGTGGAAGCGAAAACAAACCAAATAGCTAACCCACGTTCAAAATAAAAGCAGTATTGCTTTGTTTTGATGAAAAATTAACTTTTTGTCTTCATTTAACAGCGGGAAATGCTGGTAATTTATCAATTTTAATAAAAAGTGGATCAAATATAATACAAATAACATGTTTTTGTTGTTATTTAAGGAACAAACCAGACTTTTATTTTTATGTCAGTTTGATTTTTTAACTGTAGCAACAAGCAGCGCTTGCCATGAAGCAACAGAGTACGCTTCTATTCCAAATGCCGTCCTTGTCCTCCCGTACTCGGACCAACGTGTTGCGTCATATATACTTTTTTTTAGCTGCGACGAGTTCATGCCAGACTTACAGTTTGAGCAGTCAGGTCGCATCCGAGACCTGGGTCGTACAGTGTGAGTACATGACTCGTGAGATTTGCTCTGCAAGGAAGTCGTACAGTTTGAGCTGAAGCTGAACGCTACGAGTGAAAAAGTCGCACAGTGTACGCTCGGCTTAAGGATGTGTAATAGGATGTGTGTAATCAACCCGGCCAGGCTGGGGTGGGCTGGAGCGGTGTGGAGTGGAGCCGATGTGGAAGGGACGGACCAAGTCAAGCCCACTTTTTTAAACATCTGTCAAACGAGATGGAGAGCGCAAGCTTGTGATTGGCCATGACGCTGCTTCCTTTAAATTCGTCAACAGCACTGCCATTGCACCCTCAAAAAAAAAAAAAAAAAGAGCTGAAGGGATCTAGTGGCAGACACGGAACAGCTTGAAGAATACTTTGCAGAAAAACTCTGAAAATATGAACGTTTTATTCACCCATGAATAAAATACATGTGCGTCTCTCCCTTGTGGAACTGATGGAGAAGCATAAATTAGGCTTAACCCCCCAATCCTGTCCGTTGCAGGAATCAAGGCTTTCTTCTGAGAGTTCAGGTCGCCCGCAATCATCTCTATTGTATTTCACGGTCCATTACAGAGGAAATGTATTATAAAACTTTATGTTAAGCCTCCCATGGGCCGAGCCATCAACCACACAGCAAGAATCCATCCACTAAATCCTCCTCCAAAAGTGCAAAACTATCAAATTATAGGCTAAACATGCAGTTTCTTGCCACCCAATCCCATGATGCAATGCAAGAAACAAACATTGACGTCAAAAAAGGTTTTCTATTACATCATGAATTTAGCTTAACATGATAGACTTTTTTTCTTTGGACAAGAAATAATTACTGGCAATTTTGTGACTAATAGGATATGAGCCACCTCTAGATGAAATATAATTTTTTTACATTAAGTATAAATATATAAAATAAAAGTGCCTGTGGGACATTTGAGACATGTCTAACTCTTAACTGAGATAGATACTTTATTACTTTATTACAGACTCAAGGTCCAGTTTACATTAAAAACTAGGGATGCTCCAATCCAATCACATGATCAGAAATCACGCCTGATCACGTGATTTTCAAAAGATGAGAATTGAGTAAAAAGATCAGATTTAACCTTATAAAACAATAAATATGAATTTTTAAATTTTAATTCTGAGATAGATTTTCAAATGGAACAACAGTGGCTTAGGTTTAATCTCAGCAAGTTCCTCTACATCAGTATTCTTCTTGGAAGAAAACAACACCATTACCTCACAATTGACAGCAGGCTGGATGCAGACACCATAACATGCAACTGTTAGCTAGTCGGCTTACGCAGAGCTAACATGTCTCCACAGGAGGGCTATAATATCTGTATCTTGGTGGTGGTTTAAACTGGACAGCAAAGGCAGTGTAACAGCCACAGATTGTAATGTGTGCATACTGGGCATTCAACATGCTGGAAAAGACAGCTGCATGATAAGCAGTTTCAAAATTAACTACTTTCTCCTTTGGCTTTTTTCCCTTCAAGCGTCGCCAAAGCGAATCATCCGTTTGCATTAAGTGCCAGTTCACAGCCACATCTCTAACAAAAACCCAGAGCCTGCCAACAGTGAAAGATACATTAATAAACAAAGAGAAATTGCAGATGGACAGCAAATTGTTGGGGTTTCTCTTTCTGCAGCACCTGAGCTGACCTCGGCGATAGCTTCAGGTGTTATGCAGGGAAAGGTTAGACTGCCGGCCTTGGCGCCGCATGCCTCCCCCGTCAAGGAAATGTGCATCACTCAATAGAGCCGCATAATAAGGACGTAAACAATTTGAAATATGAGAAACTCAGCTACTTTTAAATATATTCATAATATTAACACATTTTTTGTAAATATACTTCCTAAAGTGATGGGCCCCAAATTTGAAACCTGCCAATACTGGACAAAAAGTGACCTCAACATGTCCACTGCTATTTATTTGACAGTAAAGCATGACGTGGCGGCGGGTCAATTTTTGAGGGTTAGCTACACCCACACCGTTCAACTTATGAAAAATTTGTAGATTGAATTTTTTGCCCATGGTCTTAAAAGTATATAGCAGAAATTTGAAGGCGATAGGTCAAAAGGGGGAGGGGGTGTGACCATTAATAGAACGCATGCGAAAAACACAAACACTTTTTTGTAGGTCCTGAGACACTACATCAGTGTGCAAAATGTCCTAATCCTCGGTCAAAGCATGGCTTGGGGCTGATGGTTTTAATGGTCCTAGGTGGTGCTATTTCAAAAATTAGGCCACGCCCACCAAATTTTGACGTCAACATCTATTGGGGTCAGACTAGGATCACTCAACAGAAATTTTGTGGCGATATCATTTGAAATGGGAGGTAAACGTATGGCCACAGCGTTATGCCTGACTTCGCCGTGCCGTCACAGCCACGCCCTCTTTCGAAAACTCATAAAGTGACGCCATGCAACCCCAACTTGTCTTCAGTTACCTGCTAGTGTTTTATGTTGATTGCATAAAAGGTGACGAATCGGAACCTTTCACAGTAAAACTTGACCTTTTTGGTCCTGAAGGGGCGGAGCTTGGGTGATGTCATGAATTGACCATTATTTTTTTTCAGGGGCGAATGAGGAATGACCAAAAAACTTTTGTAACTCTTCCTTTCTGTTATGAAATTATACCCATTTATATTTTTTTGGCAAGTAGTCAAATTTTGAGGCCTGGCCCCGCCCCCTCGCCATATATGAAAACTCAGTTTTTTAATGTCTTTTCGATCGCCCATCTCTTCTGAGCAATCGCACACCATTTTCGAGACAATCGTGCAAAAAATGACTGATTAGTCCAATCAAATACGGACCCTACAAACAGTCCAAACAGGGTCAAAATCGCTACTTCAGTCCAAAATGGCCGACCTGTTTGATGTTGACCATGGCTGCATGGGACTTTTCTGTGTGGATTGGTGAGTAAGACAAGTGTGAAAAATTTCGTAACTCTACGATGAAAAAAAGGTCAATTTGTCACTTTCTAGGGGGCGCTATTCAGCCAATTTTATTGCAATGTTTTTGGGACCTTTAGAAAAACAAAATTTTACACCAGGCTTGATGTGTGCAAAAAATTGTGAGTTTTCATATATGTTAAAGGAAAAGTTTGCTTTTTTAGTACCTTATAGACTTTTTTCTCTGACAAAGTTTTCAGATCAGCAAACAAATTCCAATATCAGACATCTTTCACATTTAACAAAAAGAGCTTGGTGATCTCCAACACTTTCTGGAAGGTGTGTGTCCCGTTGAATCTTATGTAAAGCTGCATTTCAGAAAAAACAGGCAAACATGGAGGTAGTGTAATGGTCTGGAGCTGCTTGCTGCTACACTGACTACTTAAAGGAAAAGTTCGCTTTTTTAGACATTAAGTTTTATGTGTTCCTTCGCCCACCCAGTGCTCTGTAAACTTTGACCAATTTCACACACACACCCCTGCTCAGAGATTCTCAGGGGAGAAGTGATTCAGAAACGTAGTCCTGGGTATTTTCGGGGGCACTGTATCGGCGCCGTTTAGCCTCACAAAAGGATTAGCCTCTGAAAGCATGACTAATTTACATCTCAGAAAAAAAGCAGATAAATTTAAAACGTCACCTTACAACGGGACTACTTTTTGTCATTCGTATCCCTGCGCCGCTCACCGCGGAGATAGAACGGCGTCGCATCTGGCTGCTAATCCTGGCTGTCTGAGTGAAACAACAACTTCTAAAGTCACTTAAAAGTAGTTTTTCTTAAATGTATAGAGCCATGGTGCGTACTTGCAGTTTCCCGGGTTGTAACAATAAGGATGTTACAGGATCACCTTTTCGGTTTCACACTTTTCCTGATAAGGACGTTTCTTTAAGGCATCAGTGGCTTTTAGCAATCGGCTACTCCAAGGATACTCAGCTGGAATGAGTCAAAGTCTTTCGTTTGTTCAGTGCACACTTCAAAGAGGATGATTACATCAGGAAAAAATTCGGGAAAAGTGAAAGACTGTTTTTGAAGAGTTCGGCCGTACCAGAAATCTGGGTAAAGTTTTGTTTTTTTTTTTAAAAATTATTCCGCTATGTCTGCCGTATTTATGCAATCATCTTCGCATTTTAGCACATTATTTATGCAATCATCTTTACACCGATGGTTGATCATAGACTGCAGTAGCTTTGTCAATCTGTGTTGATGTGTGTGTTTTGTCTAGCAAATGCAATTCTTCATCTGTGTACTCTGGCTCATAAAGATGTCTTTTTGATGTGGTAGTAGTAAAATAAGTTTCTTCTTCATCTGATTCATCTGGTATAGTGTTAAAATGAACTTTGTCATCAGATGAGATGGAGTCTGACATGTTTTCGGCATTCGGCAGTGAAACAGCTGACACGTGATGCGAGGCGCCGCTCAATCTCCACGGTGAGCAGCGCAGGGATACGAATGACAGAAAGTAGTCTCGTTGTAATGTGACGTTGTAAATTTATGTGCTTTGTTCCTGAGATGTAAATTAGTCATGCTTTCAGAGGCAAATCCTTTTGTGAGGCTAACTGGCGCAGATACATCGCCCCCAAAACTAGCCAGAACTATGTTTCTGAATAACTTCTCCCCTGAGAATCTCTGAGCAGGGGTGTGTGTGTGAAATGGGTCAAAGTTTACAGAGCACTGGGTGGGCGAAGAAACACATAAAACTTAATGTCTAAAAAAGCAAACTTTTCCTTTAAGGCCTCCAAAAAGCCAATTCATTGGGGAGAAGAATAACAAACAGAGCAAAAACAATAGGCCTTGGCAGCGCTTTCACTGCTCGGGCCTAATAAGAAAAGGGTAATCAATTCAGTGGATCCCGGGAAAGGCAGAAATTGGTAGAAATAGCAGAATGAAGAGAATGTAGTGATGAAGAACCAACCGAAGGTCACACACAAAAGCCAGCCTGAACAGATGAGTTTTCAGCTACTCGTTAAAGGACACCACTGAGTTGATTGATCTCAGGCTCACGCCCTGTCCACACGTAGCCGGGTATCTCCCAAAACAAAGATATTTTTCTACGATTCGGCCTGTCATCCACACGAAAATGCAGGTTTCCGTAACTAAACAGATAAAACTCCAACCGAAGTGAAGATTTGCAGTTTCTCCGTTTTCAACGTTTCGGTGTGGACAGAAATAACCGGAGTTTTAGGTTTCACATCACTGTCTGCGATAAAAATGCTGACGGTTCATGTGTGACCTATTTATACAATAACATGAATACCCTCAGAGCTGTGCTCCGTTATCAATCGTCCAAGCGCTTTTTGACATTTGTTGATTTTATACTCCAAAACCACATTTAACCCTTTAGGCGCCAGAGTTTTTTCAAAAAGGTATTACATTTTGACATGACTATTTCAAAAGTTTGTAGCTTGAAAATGGTTAGAGATTAAAAGTAAACTGTAAATGAGAAATATCTACAGTAGGACCCAAAGTTTGTGTTGGGAGCAAATTCACTCATCTAATTTGCATATTATTACGTCATCAGGCTGCCATATTGGATTACATAATTTTCACAGATGTTCCTTGACCTTCTTATTTTTACATGTTATTTTTAAAATTTCATTATATTTTTTATATTTGTAATTTATATATACATGTATAAACTAATTTTAAAATTTTTATTTCATTGTTTTATTTTTTATATTGTATTTTTTTGATATTATATTGCCCTCACTCAAGACAAATGCTTTATAGGCATATTTGTCAGGTTTTTTCGGGCTTGTACAGCTTCTGGGTTGACCTTCCCTTGAATGTAATGATTATTGGATCCAAGATGTGAACCATTGATGTTTGGAATACGTGGAATATTCATATCGATTATGTGATGCATCTTACGTTCAGTTTTACATCTACTGCGTCTTCCGCTATTAGAGGCTTTTTTTACATTCCTCGTATGCCTGTCATCATTAGCAGTGTTTTTACCGTCCTTTCTACACCCAGCGTGTCCCGAACACGGTGAAATAAGCCTCAGATCATGTGTGTGCAGCCCAGGTGCAGCCTGATTATTTTCATGAAGCACACATACTCTCTGTTGCTGCGCGCTGCAGCAGCGTCAATTCACTCTCACTGGACGAGTGAATATCTTCATCAGAGGGTGAATATTCCTCTTCAGAATCAGTCAACCATTACCAGACAAAGAACTTTCTCAACAATGAACAGACCTGTCAGCATTGTAAGTTCTTCCTCTCTGATATTCACCCCCTGTGAGCGCTGTGTGCTCCGCTTGATAGAATCAGAATCAGAATAGACTTTATTGTCGTTGTACCGGGTACAGCGAAATTGGAGTGCCACTCCCCTCCATACAGGACCTGTACACCTCCAGGCCATTGAGGCGTGCAGGTCGACTCACAGCTGACCCGACTCACCCTGGACACTGTCTCTTTGATCCGCTCCCATCTGGCAGGAGGTTCAGATCCATTCGGACCAGAACCTCTCGCCACAAGAACAGTTTCTTCCCCTCTGCTGTTGGACTCATGAATGTCAATCCTAGGGCTGCCCACTCCAGTCGCTTGGTCCCAGTCACATGACCCAGTGTTGTGTTTGTACCTGAAGCTGATCCACTCTGATTAGTACCTGCACTGTGTATATAGTAGCTGCTTCTTTAATTATTGCCACTTTTTATAGTAATTATTTTATCATGAGTATATTATTACTTCTTATATTTGCTTGTCTCTTATTTTTTATCTTTCTTTTTGCACCAAGTACCGCAGCAATTTCCTAATGTTGTGATTTCTCACACATCTGGCAATAAAACCCTTCTGATTCTGATTCCATTTGGTGCAGGATAAATGTAAAATCAACACAATCAAATCAACAGTAATATGTGCAAACATTTGAGTTGCAGCATTACAACAGTAATATGTTCAAAAATATAGAGTAGCAGCATTACAACAGTAATATGTACAAAAATATATTGTAGCAGCATTGCAGGTCCCTATTGTGTGCAGAATATTTGCATTTTGAGTGAAACAGAGAGCACATATATTATTGCACTTTATCAATATTAGACGGTAAATGCGGGGTTCGGGTTAACAGGTTAATCTGGTTTTGTGGTTGTTTGCTATGGTGATAGCTCTGTGAAAGAAGCTATCTCTGAATCTATTTGTCCTGGTTTTATGTGACGTGTACCGTCGGCCTGACGGTAACAGGTCAAACAGATGGTTACTGGGGTGAGAGTGGTCTTTGATGATATTGCTTGCTCTACTGAGATAGCAGGAGTTGGCAATGTCCTCCAGGCTGGGCAGAGAGCAGCCAGTGATCTTTATGGGGCGACGGTGGCATAGGAGTTAAGTGGACGCCCCGCAATCAGAAGGTCGCGGGTTCGCGTCCCACTCGGTCTGTCGCCGTCGTTGTGTCCTTGGGCAAGACACTTAACCCGAATTGCCTCTGTTGGTGGTGGTCAGAGGGGCCGATGGCGCAACAATGCAGCCTCGCTTCTGTCAGACCGCCCCAGGGCGGCTGTGGCTACTCAGTAGCTTACCATCATCAGCAGTGTGTGAATGTGTGAGTGCATGCAGCGTCTTTGAGTGTCCTAACAAAGCGCTATATAAGTTCGATGAATTATTATTATTATTATTATTATTATTATGTTCTGGGCTGTGCTGATGACCCTCTGCAGTACTTTCCTGTCTGCAGCTGAGCACCCTGCGTACCATGTTGTTATGCCGTACGCTAGGACGCTCTCTATGGTGGCTCTGTAGAATGTCACCATCAGCCTCTCCTCCAGGTCGTTCCTCCTGAGCACTCGCAGGAAGTGGAGATGCTGCTGGGCCTTTTTTACCACCGCTGTAGTATTTGCAGTCTAGGAGAGATCGTCAGAGATCTGCACACCCAGAAACTTCATGGAGCGTACTCTCTCCACGCAGTCCCCATGGATGTAGAGTGGGGCCGGGTCTGCTCTGCCCTTCCTGAAGTCCAGGATGAGTTCTTTGGTTTTTGTGGTGTTCAGCTGGAGGTCGTTTACTGAACACCAGGCAGTCAGTCTGTTGACCTCATCTCTGTAGTCCGACTCGTCACCCCTTGAGATGAGTCCAACCACGGTGGTGTCATCCGCAAACTTTATGATGGTGTTTGAGAGATGAGTCGGGGAACAGTCGGATGTGTAGAGAGTGAACAGGAGGGGACTCAGAACACAGCCTTGTGGAGAGCCGGTACTAAGTGTGATGGTGCTGAACAGTTGGGGGCCGAGTCTGACAGACTGTGGTCTATTTGTCAGGAAGTCCTTAATCCAGAGGCAGATGGACAGTTTTTGGACCAGGACCTCCTCTCCCCTTCGGGAGCGTCCTGGTGGGAGGTTTTCAAACTCTATAAACTCTGAAAATTTCAATAGAAACACACTCAAAAATGTTGCTCAGATTGAAGTTGCACCTTTCCACTATCTTCTGGTTTAGAGTAGTAACTTCATGAGGGATCATATTTGCAGCTGTGGCTCGTTAAACTCAGCAATGATGCTTGTCGCAATATTGCGACTTTGGCGCTTAAAGGGTTAAGCGCAATTCTACTTTTTTCATTGGTCCACACAAGCGCGCTAGGCGGCATGTTTCATGTTTTGTTGACGCTGAGCAGGAAGACGAAATGGATAAGATTCGGGGAAACTACTGCCGCCTACAGGTCTGGCATGCCTATGAATGTGCTTAACAATGCACTTATGTGGTTTACGTGTGGATGGAATTTTTTCTAACAACGATGTGATGTAGACGATATTTTATGGGAGGGTGGATATTCGGTATTTTTATTTTTTAAACCCGGCTACGTGTGGACAAGGCCTCGGGGAGAGAGTTAAAGAGTCTGGGGCCACATCAGCAAATGATATGTCACCTTTGGTCTTTAGCCTGGTGTGCTGCGCAACCAGTAGTCTTTGATCACTGGACCTCAAGGACCTGCTGGAGGTGTAGGGACTGAGAAGATCACCAATGTATGATGGTGCTTGTCCATGTAAGGCCCTAAAAACCAGAACCAGGATCTTGAACTGAACCCTGAAGTTAACCGGCAGCCATTGAAGCTGGAAGAGGAGCGGGGTGGCACGGGTGTGCTTTGATGATTTGGTCAAAAGCCTACCACAGGCATTCAGAACCACCTGTAGACGGTTCAGAGAGGTTCTGCTCAGACAAGTGAAAAGCCTGTTGCAGTAGTCTAAGCGTGAGGAGATGAAGGTGTGGATTACAATCTCAAGTTCAGAGTGGGATAGAATGGGACTCAGCTTGGCAATGTTCCTGAGATGGAAGAAGGAAGAGTGAACAAGAGAACTGACATGAGAATCTAGGGTGAGAGCTGGGTCAAAGGTCACACCAACATCTGCCCTTCACCAATTCAAGGCTAAACTCAAACTCACCTGTTCAAGATTGCCTATTCCCTGTAACTGTATTTAATGTGTTTTATCTTGGCTTTGAATAGGGTTGCAGAGATTAACAGTTTTGACTATTAACCGCAGTGTGAAATGCTGTGGTTAACCCACCATAAAGACTCTCCCAACACCGCCAATAAAAAACCAAACAGGACAATAGCGTGACTGGACAAAAACAGAAGCGAAACTGGAACGGACGCACAAAGCACAAGCAGAACCAGCGACAACCACTGGAGAAGCCCTCAACCTACCCACCCAAGAAGAGCCTGAAAAAAAATCCAGTTTCAAACTATATTACATTTATATGGACTCTCAGCCTTGCGGGACTTATTTTGAGCGGAGGATGGAGAGCGCGGATTGGTAATGCGCCCCAGGCAGCTGCGTTATGCGCATGGCCACAGTAACATTCTCAAAGTTGCGCCACAAAAAGAAAAATAATTAACACGCGATTGTTTCATGTCCACTCTTATTCTATGGTACTTCCTGCCTTTTATCCGTGCCTGATGCTCTCTGCCTCAGCAGAGCTCAAAACCTGTGCCACGGTGACTTCATCTCACTCTTTGGTACGTCATACTGTGTGTGTTTTTCGTAATTCTTTTACTTTTTTGTTCTTTATAAAACACAGATAGATCTTTTCTTTACCTTATTGTGCTGACGTTTCGATCGTCGCTGCGATCTTCATCTGAGCTAAGCCGCTGAAAGCAGCTTCACTTCCGCTTCCGTTTATGTGCGGGCAGCAGGTCGTTGCCCCCTGCTGCCCGCACATAAACGGAAGCGGTCATTCAGTGCGCACTCTGCTGTTTTTGCGGTCGGTAGATCCCTTTGATCTGCTTAGTTCAAAAGTAGCTCATGAAGTAAAAAAGTACAAAGCCAGGCAGCAGTTTTTCTGTAGGATTTAAAGGAGATGCAGGAGGATAAGAGACAGACAGGAAAATAAATAAAAAACAAGAAAACTAAAGTGCTTGAAAAGGAAAATGTTGGTAGATTTATCCCACTACACATTTTAACTGTATAAAGCAATAATTTATAAGCATGTAATATTTATACACTGCTCAAAAAAATAAAGGGAACACAAAAATGAGACATCCTAGATCTGAATGAAACATTCTTATTAAATACTTTGTTCTTTACATAGATGAATGTGCTGACAACAAAATTGCACAAAAATGATCAATGGAAATCAGATTTATCAACCCATGGAGGTCTGGATTTGGAGTCACACTCAAAACTAAAGTGTAAAAACACACTGCAGGCTGATCCAACTTTGATGTAATGTCCTTAAAACAAGTCAGAATGAGGCTCAGTAGTGTGTGTGGCCTCCACATGTCTGTATGACCTCCCTACAACGCCTGGGCATGCTCCTGATGAGGTGGTGGATGGTCTCCTGAGGGATCTCCTCCCAGACCTGGACTAAAGCATCCACCAACTCCTGGACAGCCTGTGGTTAGCCTATTATCAAAATGACTACAAATACTTAATGAGCATTCATGATTAAATGTTTATTTTCCTGCAGCATCCTGGAGAGAATGACACACCACGTGACTCTGCTGTACGATATTTGGTGCTTTACGTTTTAACTTCCATTACAATATTAATCAGTGGGATTAATTTGATAATTTCTTCTTGCGGCCCATCACAGCTCACATACCTGCATAAAAGCGCTGTCTGATATCGATCACCTCACACGACTCATCACAGGTAGTTGAGGACGCTGGAGCTGAATTAATGTCTTTGATTTGCTGATTGGTGACGTCGCCTGTCGTTTTAATGGTCCTTGTCTTTGTGGAGAGAGGAATGTCTTTAATTTTCTGGATTATCTCGGTTTTGTTTTTGAAGTCTGAAATAGGTGCTCTGATATTTTGATGAATGAATCCTTCATGTAATCACCATCCGTGAACAGTTTTCCCTGCTTTTATCTCTCAGGTTGCAACAAAACTTGCAGCAGCAGTGGAGTTGGGAGATGTAATCCACTTCTTAAATCTACTTTTATAACCTGACACATGGGAGGCGACATGTGGCAAAAGCCAGCAGCGCCTCTGTTCCAGCAGGGCGAATAGCGAGTCTTCCGTTGTTTTGATTGGCCGTCAGATTGGAGGGAATTTTGGGTTATTAAAGCAGTTCAGAGTTGAAACAGCGGTAGATATGAAGTCTCACAAGGTTTTGCTGGAGTTAAGCGAAATCTTGTAAAGCTCTGGGACATCTGACACGGCAAATATTAACTTTTCCTCCATGTTTACCCGGAGATGTACTGAGAAGCATCCTGTTCCCTCATTGGTCAGTCAGTAAAACCTCCGCTGATTGGTCCTTGTCCGAGCGACAGGGGTGAAAAGTTGAAGTTTTTCCAGGTAATCTTTCCGCGTCGACAATGAAAGCAAATAATTCGGTCCATTCTTCCTTGAATCCTCTGTTCTCATCAGCTATCTTTCTCTTTTTCCCTTTGGGATCCACGGCCCTGACACACCCGCTGGTTTGTTTACATCCATCTGCCTGGCACAGCGCCGCCATATATCTATGAGCGCCGCGCTGAAACGTGTGTCGCAGGCTATGACGCAAATTTTCGTTGACAGAAATGTTAAAATTTAATATTTATTATGCACATTTTTACAGCATTGGAAAACGTTAAGAATGTTTGTCCTCCTACAGAAACCATATTAAAACAAAAAATATATCCCCCATCCATTTTCATACATTTGTGAAGAAGCTCCAGGGAGCCACTAGGAGTCGCTCAAAGTGCCGCATGCGGCTCCAGAGCCGCATGTTCCCGACCCCTGCTCTAGCCACATGAGGTCTAGCATTGTCTTGCATTAGAAGGAACCCAGGGCCAACTGCACCAGCATAGGGTCTCACAAGGGGTCTGAGGATCTCATCTCGGTACCTAATGGCAGTCAGGCTACCTCTGGTGAGCACATGGAGGGCTGTGCAGCATTCACCATTACTGACCCACTGCCAAACCGGTCATGCTGGAGGATGTTGCAGGCAGCAGAACGTTCTCCACGGCGTCTCCAGACTCTGTCACGTCTGTCATGTGCTCAGTGTGAACCTGCTTTCATCTGTGAAGAGCACAGGGCGCCAGTGGTGAATTTGCCAATCTTGGTGTTCTCTGGCAAATGCCAAACGTCCTGCACGGTGTTGGCCTGTAAGCACAACCCCCACCTGTGGACGTCGGGCCCTCATACCACCCTCATGGAGTCTGTTTCTGACCATTTGAGCAGACACATGCACATTTGTGGCTCGCTGGAGGTCATGTTGCAGGGCTCTGGCAGTGCTCCTCCTGTTCCTCCTTGCACAAAGGCAGAGGTAGCAGTCCTGCTGCTGGGTTGTTGGCCTCCTACGGCCTCCTCCACGTCTCCTGATGTACTGGCCTGTCTCCTGGTAGCGCCTCCATGCTCTGGACACTACACTGACAGACACAGCAAACCTTCTTGCCACAGCTCGCATTGATGTGCCATCCTGGATGAGCTGCACTACCTGAGCCACTTGTGTGGGTGGTAGACTCCGTCTCATGCTACCACTAGAGTGAAAGCACCGCCAGCATTCAAGTGACCAAAACATCAACCAGAAAGCAGAGGAACTGAGAAGTGGTCTGTGGTCACCATTTGCAAAACCACTCCCTTATTGGGGATGTCCTGCTAACTGCCTATAATATCCACCTGTTTTCTATTCCATTTATTATAATAATAATAATAATAACAATAATAATAATAAAAAGAATAATAATGGATTGGATTTATATCGCGCTTTTCAAGGCACTCAAAGCACTTTCCATTATTCATTCACTCTCACATTCACACACTACTGATGACGGTAAGCTACTATGTAGCCACAGCCGCCCTGGGGCGGTCTGACAGAGGCGAGGCTGCCATTCTGCGCCATCTGCCCCTCTGACCACCACCAACAGAGGCAAGGTGGGTTAAGTGTCTTGCCCAAGGACACAACAGCAGCGACAGACTGAGTGGGACGCGAACCTGCAACCTTTCGATTGCGGGGCGTCCACTTAACTCCTCTACCACCATCGCCCCATTTGTACAACAGCAGGTGAAATTGGTTGTCGATAAGTGTTGCTTCCTAAGTGGACAGTTTGATTTCACAGAAGTGTGATTGACTTGGAGTCACATTGTGTTGTTTAAGTGTTCCCTTTATTTTTTTGAGCAGTGTATATTTGATACAATTTACATCAGCTTCAAAACTCCGTCCCACACCCAGGGCCATTTCAAAGCATTTGGGGGCCAAGGCAAAATAGACTTGGAGCCCCCACCCACTTTCCCCAGCAGAGCTAGCAGAAAAAAAACGTAACACAAGGGTTGTACTACGTTTGTATGGCTTGCCATTTTAGCATTTAATCAACAACACCTCTTTTTTAATTCCTATTTTACATAGCAATAATAAAATTTATTCTTGTCAAAATAATATTCTTGCTACTCAATATTGAAAATACAGATATGAACAAGTAGAACTTATATTTAAAGGAGTCATCACCTGAAATTTTTACTTTTCCACTTGAAAAAATGTCTAATGGCTTCCTAATGATTTTTCACTGGCTGAGAAGCCGATATTTAACATTGACGCGTTTGTTTACTCTTGCCTTCTTCAACCAGCTCACATGCACCCCACAAGCACACGCACTCCAAAACGAGACTTGCCTATATGTCGGCACAAAGGCCGGATATAAACAAATATGAACTAGCAGCGAACAAACCAGCACAACAAAGCTCATTTCATAACGTGAAACGCATAAATGATGTCTTACCGTTGACGACTCATGTTGTAATCCGTGTTATGGGAAACAAAACTCCACTCGGTTTGTGTATTCCAGTGGTTCTCAAATACTTTTGGTGAAGCCCCCCCTAGGATACATAGATTTTTTCGCGCCCCCCTCCCAATGTGTGGGGGGGGGGGTTGCACAATGTTCATTGTGTACAGTATGATTGATTTTATGGCTTTCTGGAATGTTAATTTCTGCTAGGAACAACAGAATTATAGATATCTGAATACACGTTATCCAGTCTGCTTAAATGTTAAATCGGCTTGCCATACTAACGCGCTGATAGTCCGTCGGCGAATGTCGGGCGGTGGGGGAAAGTGCAGGGAATGACCTTGTTGCCCACAGAAGAATCCATCGTGGAGGTAACATCATGGAAAGATTTCCATCAGAGCATCTGCATTATTCTCCGCATCTGACAGTGCGCACAAAGCGGCGCGCAATAGGAGCTCAGAGCGCGTCTGACAGATCTGCGCACCAGAGCGCAAATATCGAGAGCTTCCAGATCTGGAAAGTGGAAACCCTTCTTTCAGAGAGTCTGGTAGACTTCTGGTTATTTCATTTGATGAAATGTTTCCTGACTTTAAAACTCTGGCTGAAGTAGAAATCGTTACTCCAGTAGCTGCTTGGATCTTTGGATCCAGCGTGTCAGCGGAGCTCTGAATCATCACATTTTAACAGCCATGAGCCATGAAGCGCTTTGAGTTGCCTTCGGGTAGGAAATGCGGTGTATAAATAAAACTGCCGTGCCTTGCCATGAGTCTGTCTGAGGCAAAAGTCCAGAACCTCGTTAGTCTCTTCAGCAGCGCCATAGAGACACTTGATTACGCACAAGCAGGTGACCATCAGGTTTACGCCGGAGCAGAAGGAATGTGCGTTCGGGCGCAGCAGGTGAAATGTTGATAATTTAAGTGAAATTGTTTAATTGCATTGTTTCTATGTTACTGGGGCACTCTGGTCAGCTTGTTTGGACTAAATATTAATTAAAATGAATGGATATTTAATGGTTTTATTGAATGTTTATTATTATTATTTTTAAAATGAAAGTGAAGGGAAAATGGATCATGCGGCCTCTGGCTGCGAGCAAATGCGCCCACCTTAGCGTGTCCAAATGCAGCAGCGATTCTTTCAATTTCTCATATATGAAAGAAAGGAAGTGTTAAAAAACATTTTATTTAAATAAAATACCACTATGGTGGGCACCGCAGGGAAGCAAAGATGAGGCTTCTTTTTAACATAACCGTGTTTAATACGTCACTCTAACAAACAACAAATATAAAGCGAAACAAAAAGTAAGAAAAATCTAAGTTTCTCTTCTAGGGCAGCAGTAGCTCAGGAGGTAGAGCGGGTTGTCCAGTAATCGGAAGGTTGCAGGTTCGATCCCGGCTCCGGCCAGAGAATGCTGCTGTGTGTCCTTGGGCAAGACACTTAACCCGCCTTGCCTGCTGGTGGTGGTCGGAGGGACTGGTGGCGCCAGTGCTCGGCAGCCTCGCCTCCGTCAGTGCGCCCCAGGGCAGCTGTGGCTACATCGTAGCTCATCCCCACCAGCGTGTGAATGTGTGTGTGAATGGGTGAATGACTGATTGTGTTGTGAAGCGCCTTGGGGGGTTGTAGAACCCTAAGAAGGCGCTATACAAATACAGGCCATTTACCATTTACCATTTACCATTTCCATCTAACACATGCACTGCCTTTCCATTAAATAAAAATCATGTCTGGACTTTTTCTGTGTTCATAAATCAGTCTGATCCTCATTTATTGGACTGACAGTGGAGGTTGGAATACCCTTGTATTCTCCGTGGGGAGGCTCCGAGCGGGGTGGGGGTGGGGGGAGGGGGGGTTGGGTGCGTCCGCTGCGCCCCCCTTGCTCTTCTCCCGCGCCCCCCAAGGGGGGCGCGCCCCACTAATTGAGAACCACTGGTGTATTCCATCTTCACAACAGCATAAGAGCTGATGCCTGGCTGTTGGCTTGCTTTGTCCCAACTCAACAACATGCGAGGGCGCCATTACACGCGAGGCGAGGGCTTGTACTGTTGCATCCCGTAGGTCACTGCCAGGTCGGGTTCAGTTATAACTTTTGTTGTTTTGGAGCAAGACGCTGAAGCTGCGTCCTGCTTCCTTCCACCAATCAACGCGCCCCTCAGTCCCGCGCGCGTCCGACACAGCCGAAATATCGCGTGTGATCTTGCGAGAAAATATGCCCTTTACAAAAAAGGATCAAGAAAGCACATTTTTAATTCATTTTTTCAATACAATTTATTTTAATGGTCTAAAAGACTATAATAGGACGTAGATATCCACGGTGTTATAGGTGATGACTCCTTTAAGCATATTCATAACAAATGCACTAGTAATTTAGCATCTCATTTCATGAAGGTGTCTCCATCCTTCAGTGTTGACTTGAATAAACGTGTTAACTCTGACCAGGTGTCAACAGGTAAACTGTCTCTGTCTTGTTACAGAAACTCAAAACAGGCTATTAGGCAAATATAATTGACCTTTCGCCGAGCCCCGCCCCCCTTAGTTACTGTTGCTAAGTGCGACAATAAGTGGATCAAACACTGACCAGCTCGGCAGATTTCCGTGATAGACAGAAGTAGACAGATGCGTGTCAGCGACATTTTTTGGAGCAATTCCTCCTCAATATCATCCAGATCGAGGCAAAAGGGTTACCGTATGCAGTGGAGGGATATATTAGTGTCGGCTCCACTGAGCGAAGCGTAGCCGGGAACAAGGAGTTGGGAGAATGGAAGAAGGCGGATCCGAGGAACGGCGATGCGGTGTCCCTGTGAGCTGTCAGATGATCTGAGCTGCAGGCAGCTCTAACGGACAAAAGCTTCCGGTGCTCTGCATCGCTCCAGTTTATCATCTCAGCTGAGTTTGTTTACAAAAGCTAAACTTATGCCCGTGTTTACTTTCAATTTCAATAGTTCCCAGCCGAAGCTCGGCATTAATTCATCACGTGATCATGACACCACCCTCTGTTGCGCCAATAGGCTTAATGTGCGTTTATAAGACACACAGTTGAGGTAACATTACGCTGATTTGCCGGCACGGTGTGTCTTATAAAGGGTCTTTGATAGTCTGGGAGGCGGACCTCTGACCAGCAGCGGGCGGGGGGAGCACTCATGCTTGGCTGTTGGTGGTTGAGCTCGATGAGGAGGTTCTGAAGGGAAACGAAGGGGACACGACTACTATCGAGGCTATTGCTCAGTAGTATAAACTAGGCTTAGCTTAATCATCTTGTTTGGAGTTGTCGGATAGTAACGGTTGCTATGATGTGTGACTGGACAACAGCCGTTTTGGGGGCGGGGCCAGCGAAAGGCTAATTAAGGGTATTTTAAAAGTGTTAAACTGTAATTTAAAAATTCCAGAGATTACTTTGATTTTACTAATGAATTTTTCTAATCAGAATCTCTGAAAAGCAGCAATAGATATCTTCTGGAATTTTAAACCTAAAAAATGTAGTCATGCACTTTGTAGGATGTTTGTGATTTATATATGTTAATACAGATGTGAAATCAATTCATGTAATTGTAAAACCGTGATTATTTCTCAGACTATAATCATAACACCAAAATGTTCAATTGTTGCAACCCTAGATTTGAATTTACTAGTCATTTACTGTAATTATTTTCCTTTGTTGTGCTTGTTTTAATGTTTTATTTCCTAATTGTGTACAGTGACCTTGAGTTTTTAGAAAGGTGCTTCAAATAAAATGTATTATTATTATTACTATTATTATTAATAAGATTCCTGACAGAGGGTTTGGTGTGAGAAGCAAGCTAACCAAGATAGTCTCTGAGTTTGGTAACCAGCTTGTCTCTGGCACAGATGAGGATGTCAGTCTTGTCTTCATTCAGCTGTAGAAAGTTCCCAGCCATCCAGCCTTCATTAGTGTCTACAGGAGCGGTTCATCACTAAGTCAAACAAATCAGCTGTGTTCATGATCTAAAACATGCAGGAATCATGTGCTGGGAGCAGACTTCAGGGCCAGCATGTCAGCTCCACTTTACTAAAACTAACAGAGACTGGACCAGCAACTCTGAAGTTGCAAGTGTGGTATTCTGGCCACAAAGAGTGGTGGGGGTCTGAGTGACATTTCATTAACCCTGTAAAGGGTCATTTTAACACACATTGGCTCAAGCAAATTATTTAAAAATATTAAAAAATTGCATAGTACGCCTTTAAATTAGTTTTATTGCCATTTAGCTTTTATTATAAAAATCCAGCACCTTTTGGCGAACTTTGTCATATTTAATCAAAAATATGGTCATCTATGTGATTTGTGTAGATCTGATTAGAAAATACTAGGGGGGGGGGGGGTATGCACAAGAGTGAGGGTGTCACAGATTAACCAGTTAACTGTGGGATGAAATATTGCAGAGGATTTTTAAGACTTCCCCAATACCACTAACAGTAAAATGAATTAGTAAATAAATCCATCAGAACCAGTGATGTGCGACCCGCACAGACACATCTCACAAGGAAGTCTGTGTAAACCTCCATGTAAGGGGCTCTTTCCCGCTCGTATGATCTGAGCTCGAACTGAGTAAAGCCGGGCATACCCTGTGCTACTTTTTCACTCGTAGCGTTCAGCTCCATCTAAAACTGTATGACTTCCTCGCATAGCAATGCTCACAAGTCACACTGACCCAGTGCTCGGATGCCACCAGACTGCTCACACTGTGCGTGTGGTATCAACAGTACGGACGTAGAAATATGTTGAAAACAAAGTTCAAATTACAGGGGAACGCCTTCAACTGACGCCCAGGGGAAGCCCAAAAATGTATCTAGTGTTGCGGTTCTGGTACATTTGGGTCGCAGCGTTGCTTTAACATTGCAATACCCTCACTAGGAACAAGCAAAATATCAAACATGTTTGATATTCGTGTGACTGCACGATTGCTGATCAGGAGCTGGTCGTGCAGTGTTAATCACTTCTTGTAGCCCCCTAGCCTGGCAAGCCATCCTATATATGTGAATATAAAGTCTGGCCACAAAACCATGACAGATTTTGGTCGTGGGACAGAATCTACGGTTGTCTTTCAAACTGTCTCTGCATGCTATTGGACATCATAGAAGCCTTATTATTCCTCCATGGTGTGTGGTAAAGAAGCGCTACAAGCAAAGGTGATGTTGGCGGGCGAGCCGGTTTTGGGCTTCAAGTCAGTCGGTTTGATTCGGTTTCGGTTAGTTTTTGGGGCTTGTTGAGAACTCTAATGCGCTGCTCCGGGGGGGGGTGTCTTCTCATCTTTTTCACTCTTGACCTGTTTTCATGTCTGATTGTCGTAAACTGGAATGTTGGGAAGATGATGCAGAATTAGTGATGCTTTGTGGCCAGTAATATTCTGTACCTTTTTGTCTACAGGTGCTGTTGTTTGTGCGTCAGCATGGCCGTCGTCATCCGTTTACAGGGACTGAGTGTCACAGCAGGTTCTGAGGATATTCGCAGGTTCTTCTCTGGCCTCAGAATTCCAGATGGAGGTGTGCATATTATTGGCGGGGAGCTAGATGAAGCTTTCATTATATTTGCGTCAGATGAAGATGCAAGAAGAGCCATGTCACGGTCAGGGAAGTTCATTAAGGACTCACGAGTAACTTTGCTACTCAGCAGCAAAACAGAGATGCAGAATGTACTTGAAAGAACAACCAAAACATCTGAGCTTGACCAGAAGAGGCAGTTTGATGATGGCACTAGACATGCCCGAAGATCTGTGGATGTAGAGGTGGGCAGGACATCTGGTAGCCGATCAGGTCATAGCCATTCCTTCCAGCACCAAGTGTCTTCAAACCCAGAAGACTTCTTTGGTGTGTTTTTGAATGGACTGCCTTTTTCTGTAAATGAAGGGGAAATCCAAGACTTTTTTGGTGGTTTAGTCATTGAGGAAATTCTCCTGCTAAAAAATTTCAAGGGACAAAACAATGGAAGAGGCTTTGTCAGATTTGCAACAGAGCAAGATTTGATAGAAGCCCTGAAGAGGGATCGGGAATACATTGGGTCAAGATATATTGAGGTTAAACTGACAACAATCCATGACTGGCATAAGGCCGCTAGTCAAATTCAAATGGATCTCAACCCTCGACCCACTGTTCACAGTCAGAGAAATCCACAACATCGTGATCGGTCACGATCACCCATGTCCCAGGGACATATTGCTTCATCTGATGAGGAATACTGTGTGATGTTGGAAAACCTGCCTTCTGGAATAGAGAAAGTTGGTATTAAACAGCTTTTTCATAATACAAAGCTTGAGAATGACCAGATCCTGTTCTTTGCTGACAGTGATGGGAGAAGATCTCGATCTGCATTTGTACTCTTCAGGAGCATTCGTGACTATTGTGAAGCTTTAAGTCAAGAGAAGAGAGAGTTTTTGAACCGATGGATTTATACTCGTCCCATCTCCAGAGAGAACATGCTCAGGATTCTGGAATCTCATAGTTTGGCTTTTAGGCCTTATGGAGATTCTGAAAGGCACCAGGAAAAAGCTCCATCTCACCCCAAGGACCTGTATGGCTCAGAGAAAGCTTGCGTGTTTGTGAGGAACCTCCCAATTGATGTACGAAAAGTTGAGATAATTGACTTCTTTCATGGGTTTAATGTCATGGAGGACAGGGTTTGGGTTTTGCATGACCATAGAGGTGCTGGAGTTGGGCAAGCGTTGGTTCTCTTTGGGTCTGAGGCAGAGGCTGGGGATGCACTTTCTCTGAATGGATGCCGGTTTCTTGGGTCTGAAGTCACAATGAAATGTATTTCACATGCTCAGATGAAACAGCTGGCTGCCGAGCCAGCAGAAATTCAAGAACCATTGCCAAAAGATGAGCAGTACTCTAACATGGGAAGTGAGTCGTTTTATCCACCTGGTGACACTTATCCTGATGTAAGGAATCCTAAGGATGGTGACATGACCAATGCAAATGTCCGCACCTGCATTGGTTTTGACTACGAACATCGTTCCGTGAGATGTCATTCTCCACAAGATCTTGGAAACGGGTTTCAAGGCAGGTTTGGTTCTGCCGAGCAGCGTTTTGATGGTCCCACTTGTGTACAGTTGATTAACTTGCCATTCCAAATCAGATCCGAGGAAATCTATGATTTCTGTTACGGATATCATATCATACCTGGATCTGTCTCACTTCAGTACGAACCGAGTGGGAAACCTAAAGGT
This sequence comes from Aphyosemion australe, assembly GCA_006937985.1. Classification (NCBI taxonomy): domain Eukaryota; kingdom Metazoa; phylum Chordata; class Actinopteri; order Cyprinodontiformes; family Nothobranchiidae; genus Aphyosemion; species Aphyosemion australe. The sequence continues at coordinate 342,033 of SSNS01000287.1, read as the reverse complement.
TCTGCCACTTTGGTGTTTCAGTCTCGTAAAGAGGCTTTGCATGCAGTTCAAGAACTAAGTGGAAGGCCGATCGGCCCAAGAAAAATACAGTTGTTACTTGTCTGAATGTGAAGTTGCCTTTTGGCGATTAGTCATACACTTTACAGTGTTCATGTACATACTAATGATGTGCCAAAGTCAATTTATTTTAGTGTTTGAGGGGAATTTATGTAGCATGGTTCTTGTTTTTTTATATATTTGCTTGTTTTAATGTAATTTTTTCCATAATGCAATGAAACTGTCAGAATAAATCTGCATTTGACATGTAATGCCAGTTTGAAAATGGTAGCCCACAGTCTTGGCAACCAGTGTTGCTTTCTTGATAAATATTATTTTGGTTTGCTCAGTTACTAATATGTTCAGTTTTTAGAAGAATGTGGGAAGTGTATAGTAATGCCATTGCTATTGGTCTTTATTTTGTTTTTAAAATAAATTTAAAAAAATCTTGAATTCATTTGTCTCTTCAAGTTTCAGAATGTGCTTTAGTGCACTAGTGGTTAATTTAAAGTGGACATATGCTCATTTAAAGAGCACATTGTTTTATTAAGACCTTTATACACTGCTCACAAAAATTAAAGGAACACTTTATTGGGCCTGGCATGAAATCAATGAAACCTGTCTGATAATTTTCTGGTTGATTAAGCAGCTGAGGGCATTGTTAATCACTTTCAGCTGTATTGGTGTTCATGGACTTAACGACAGGTGCACTAAAGTGGCAACAATTACAAAACCCTCAAAACAGGACTGGTTTAACATGTGGAGGTCATTTCAAGTTTCTCCCTCTTGATCTTTTTTGGCTGGTTTTCCACTCGTGCTAGTTTTGGCTTGAGTAATTATCTCTACTGGCAGCATGAGGCGATTCCTTAACCCTACAGAAGTTGCACAGATTGTCCAACTTCTCCAGGATGGCACATCCACACGTGCTGCAGCAAGAAGGTTTAATGTGTCTCCCAGCACAATCTCCAGAACATGGAGGAGATTTCAAGAGACTGGCGGTTATTCTCGGAGAGCTGGACAGGGCCGTAGAAGGTCCACAACCCATCAGCAGGACCGATACCTGCTCCTTTGTGCAAGGCGGAACAGGCTGAGCACTGCTCGTGCCCTACAGAATGACCTCCAGAGGGCCACTGGTGTGAATGTCTCTACCCAAACAATCAGGAACAGACTTCATGAAGATGGCCTGAGGGCCCGACCTCCTGTAGTGGGCCCTGTGCTCACTGCCCAGCACCGTAGAGCTCGACTGACATTTGCTCAAGAACACCAGAATTGGCAAGTCCGCCACTGGCGCCCTGTACTTTTTACAGACGAGAGCAGGTTCACCTTGAGCACCTGTGATAGACGTGAAAGAGTCTGGAGAAGACAAGGAGAACGTTATGCTGCCTGCAACGTCGTTGACAGGTTTGGTAGTGGGTCAGTGATGGTCTGGGGAGGCATATACATGGAGGGACGCACAGACCTCTACTGCCTAGGAAATGGTGCTCTGACTGCCATAAGGTATCCAGATGAAATCCTTGAACCCTTTGTCAGACCCTACGCTGATGCAGTAGGTCCTGGTTTTCTCCTAATGCACGACAATGCCCGGCCTCATGTGGCAAGAGTATGCAGGCAGTACCTGGAGGATGAAGGAATTGAAACAATTGAATGGCCTTCACGATCCCCTGACTTAAACCCAATAGAACATCTGTGGGACATTATGTTTGGGTCCATTAGGCGGCGCCAGGTTGCTCCTCAGACTGTACAAGAGCTCAGGGATGCCCTCACACAGATCTGGGAGGAAATGCCACAAGACACCATCCGTTGTCTCATTAGGAGCATGCCCCGACGTTGTCAAGCATGCACACAAGCTCGTGGGGGCCACACAAGATACTGAAAAGCATTTTGAGTTGCAGAAATGAAGTTTTTGAAATAATGGACTAGCCTGCCACATCTGATTTTAGGGTGTCTACACAATTGAGCCCTCTGTAGGCTGAAAACTTGTATTTCCATTAAAAGACTTGGCATCCTTTTGTTCCTAAGACATTGCCCTGTCGTTGTTTGTATAGATATCCAACTTCATATTGAGATCTGATGTATCTAATGTGTTTCTTTAAAGTGTTCCTTTAATTTTTGTGAGCAGTGTATATTTGATTGAATTTGTTTTAAAACTGTTTTTAAAAAGTCATTTTCTGATATAGATGAGCTTTTTAAACTTTTACATCTGTAATTATTTTGTTGTAAATTTTCTTGAAACCCAGCTTAAGTTTTTTTTCCCCAGAGTTTCTTTCAATATAATGAATAAAAATAAAAAAATAAAAAAGTTGTAGCTATAAAGCTCTAGTGAACCTTTTTAAAAATGGGAAAGAATATTTTGGCTAAAAACTTCTCCTCCCTCTCAGTGCCAGTTGGTGGCAGTAAAGCACAGATTTGTTGTCTGGCCACCACCATTATGGTCCAAGAGGAAGCCAATGGGCCAATGAGGGAGGGGGTAGGGAGAGGACAGAACTTACCAATCACAGGACAGAGCAGATCAGCCACAGGCCCCGCCTCCAGAGTGCCAAAAGGCCCAATAGCCGAGCGAGCAGAATCAGGAACGGAGTGCAGGTACGGAGCGCGCTGTGCAGCTGCCGCACGCATGTTTTACTCTGCCGTGTGCTCGTTGGCCAACTCGTGAACGCAGGTTTGTCACTTGTGCATATCCTTGTGTGCTCGCAGACACAGTTTGCTCTCTCACAGTACAAATGCCCTCTCGCAATGTATATTTTCACTCGAGATGTTCTAACTTGCTCGCGCCAGTCACGTTAGCGCACTCGATGTGCACGTGTTTTGGCACCGGTCTGACGCCATACAGGTCTGTAATCGACCTCACCCCGTCTTAATCAGTTTTTATTTTATTTCCACAAAATGCAAATTATAGGTTAGATATTACAGGAAACGAGGATGGCTTGCCATCAAATATTAAAGCCTCTCCTCGTTTTCTAGGCCGTCATTTTTGACGCCAGGCCGTCCTTATGACGGCGGGACGGCTCGCTGGCTAATACTCAAGGGATGAGTATCAAGGGATTTTTCGTTCCTGAAACTCCAGGAAGTGATGCTGGTGAAGGTTTTCAGTCATCCAGGTCATGGTAATCCAAGGGGTTCAAATGAAGGCAACTGGACTTTGGTCCAGGAAGTGATAAAAAGTTGCAGTTCTCCCCTCATCCACTGGGGGTGGTCTCAAGTGAGCAAATCCTCATTGACTCTCATGTTAAAAATGCCAATTTCACAGCAGAAATAGAATGTCTTACAGCCTGGTACAACGAACCATTTTAGGTTTAATAGGTCCAGTTATCAGCCATGACAACTCTGAGAGGGGTGAATTTTTTTTGTACCACATCCGTTTAGATGTAATTAAAGCTTGAAATTGAGAATAATTAGGGGCGCGTCTTTTGGATATGCGGAAGTCTTTTGGATTGTCGGAAGAGCCGAGGAGCTAACTAGCCTTTTTGCTCCGGGGAAAAACCGGAAGGACACAGGGCCCTTCACAGTGTTGCCAACTCAGCGACTTTGTCGCTGTTTCTAACGACTTTTCGACCCCCTCAACGACTTTTTATTCCAAACAGCGCATAGTGACAAACCTAGCGGCTTTTCTGAGGACCCTTTGCTACTTTCTGTAGAACTTTCTCGTAGATATTCCCTGCAGATTAGCAAGAAAAACTGTTTGCGGTCCGGACCATTCTTCCATGAGTCAGGAAACAGAACGATCTGTGCATGTGCACGAGCCGTGGCACGAGGATGATCCAAAGACTGTATATATAAGAGGGATGATTGCGTTACATCGACTGACCAATCATAAACCGGGCCGTCGAGAAAATGTGCAGCTGCAGAGCTGGAGACCGCCGATTTACGCCTGCTGCTGCAGATTCAAGCTTCTGCTGTTTAGAGGCAGGGCAGGCGTGAATCCGCTGTCTCCCGGTCTGCAGCCGTCAGACACTTTGGTCCTGCCTGCATTTGGCGAATAAAGTCAGCGGGATTTGAACCACCGTCTCGTTAACACACGCAGCTCTGTGGCTAATCGGAGTTTAGTGACACGGGGATGGTATTTTAACACAAGACACCCGCTCCCTTTTGCCCGGTGCACCTGTGTGCGCCGTTATTATCACGATCTAGATGGAGAGAAAACATAACGGACAAGTGGAGAAACTATGAGGGGAAAAAGCCGCTGTTGAAGAAAACGCTGGTAAATGAACAAACGTGCAGAGCGTCTGTGAGAATGAGGAGAGCAGGAGGTCTGAGCTATGTCCGGATCACCACACCAAATCTGCCTTAATATCACTTTATTTATACTTTTATAATTTATTTTACACATCAAAGCACACTGGGCCATTTGGATCATACTAGTTAATCATTTAAATTAATAAAATAGTTTATTTTCCTCCCATTTAATCCTAACTAACTACTAACATGTTTTAAAAATCTTAAAGATCAGAAACCAAAATTTCTGAGAAACAAAATACTTCAGACCCTAAAAAAGGAAAAGTTCTATGGTTTAAAAAAACCTCTGCAGATGAGTTCATTAGAGTCAAACGTGTGATTACATTATATATACCGTATGTATATATATATATATATATATATATTTTAGATGTTGAGGGAGAAATTAACGCCAATGTGACGTGATGACGTCATCAATATGCAAATTAGCATATGACGTCATCTGGCGACATCTGGGTGACTTTCTGGGTGAACCTCAGCTACTTTCTGTCGAAGGCAGTTGGCAACACTGGCCCTTCATCCCCGGCGTTCTTTATAGTCACTGGGAGTCACATTAGCCCCGTTTCTTTTATCGGAACTTCGGGATAAATTTACCAGAAGTTCCCGACTTGCGCTTGTCTCCACTTGACCGAGCCGGCCGAACGGCCGTTTTCCGGAACCTTCTGAGTACCTGATATGGGGTAGGTACTCGGAATGGCCCGATGGAGTCGCTGAGTGGAACCTTTGGTTAACTCACGCTGATTGGTTGTAACTCAGTAGGAAATTACATCAGCAGTCGATGTTATCCAAAACAACCGGCAGTAGTAAAATTAGAAGAGTTGCTAGTGAAGCAGAATGGAAGCGAACGGAATAAGCGATCGTGTTTAAAATTAAACTCCCAACACCGGAACACAAGGCGGAATTTCCCCACAGCTGTTACTAAACTCCACACTGGAAAACACTGAGGAATTCCCCCACTGTTAAAGACCCAGGACACGCTGGAGAGATTATGTCTCTCGGCTGGCCTGGGAACGCCTTGGGATTCCCCCAGAGGAGCTGGCCCAAGTGGCTGGGGAGAGGGAGGTCTGGGCTACCCTCCTTAGGCTGCTGTCCCCGCGACCCGACTCCGGATAAGCGGGAGAAAATGGATGGATTGATGGGTTTAATACGGTGCTGGTTGTAACGCTGTTTGTTGGTCAGTTAAAAACTAGAGAGCAATTATTTTGTCTTTAATAAACACGGCTGCTCTGAGAGGGTCAGCTCCTCCTAATACAGAGACCAGCTGCTGGGCCGGCGGTGTCGTCTGGCGTCGCTATGGAGCAGACCTACTTTATGCTAGTCACGTGAGAGCTCTGCTTTGGGTCTGGGATCCAGCGGGTCCTTCTGTGATAATAATTAGTTATGAAATCAAGACTGGAGTAGAGCAGGGTGCCGAAGAAAAGGGTAAAGAAATATCTTTTTCGGTGCTAAAACGTCTGTTATGAGCCGCAAAGCCCCGTTCGAGTTCCCGTTGCGCAGGAACTCGAAAAGGCCAAATGGTGTAATGACAGCAGTTTTCGGGACGTCCTCTGCGCAAACCGGAACCTGGTGATAACCCCGTATTAAATCTACCTATGGAGAAAATGGACGTACCAGCCAGGTGGGCAGAAAAGTCTTGGATGTGGGGGATGGGGTAACGGTCATTAGTCGTTACATTGTTAAGGCGGCGGAAATCCCCACACGGGCGCCATTGTCCCTCGCCTTTGGGCGCCATGTGTAACGGGGAGGCCCATGGGCTATAAAACAAAAACAGCTTCTTCCCATCCGCTGTCAATCTCCAGAACAACGTGCGGTAATCCTTCTCAGGGTTTCCCCCAAAAAACTCGCAAAGCCCGGTGGTAGACAAACCCACGGGCGACCCACGGTGTTTTTGTAAAAAAAAAAAAAAAGTTGTCAGGAAGTTTAAAAGTATGACTAGTATGTGGTGTTATTAACCATTTATTAACAATATTTATTTGTCTTACAAAAAGGCACAATCTTGAAATATTGTTTTACCAGACACAAAAAAATACAATTCAGATCATGGAAAATACACCTGACCTCTCACCCTGTTCACTTATCCATCGTAAGATGTCGCTATTGTGCTTTTGTATCACCAGATGCTGTTAAAGTCAGACTTGCAGGTTAAATACCCCTATTCATTTTAAAGGTGTGCTTAACTGAACATTTTTTTATGATTATTTCTGATTATAATCGATCACTCTGAGTTTTTCATGCAGGCTGAACATGAAAATAGTCTCCTACACCTATCTCCTGCATTAACAAGGGCTACAGCTATTTAATATTTTAGTATTCTAATATTCTATCTAATCTTCTGTCAATCAAATATTCTATTTGACGACCTTTCAAAACGGAGGAAAAAAATTCTGAGTTTGTGTTTCAAAATCAAACTTCAAGTAGAAATGTTACTAATTTCTACTAGTAACAATGCGTCATATTTTTCTAAATATACACAGATTGGCAATAATTCAACCTAAAATTATAGTCAAAGACAGATATGTTAGTAAATTACATGCTATAACGGCCTGCCGTATATGCAGCGTCACACTGAGCCGCAGTAATGACTCCAGGTATTAGCTGCGTCCCTGCTCCACACCGCTGCAGCTGCTGCAGCCATCTACATAAACAGGATGATGGCGATTTTTCTTTCAGTTGTAGAGTTTATTCAGTCTTAGTTTAACGTGAACACGATTAACGTGTTTTTTCCGGTACCTACGTGACGCGAAAGTTAGCGTGCGTGCTACGTATTAACCTATGTCTATGGTATTAGCATTAGCCTACCTGGTCGTGGACTTGGCTGGCTGAAGCGGTTTCCTGTTCAAGGATAAAGTTGTGCTGTTATGGTAAGACAACTCCGTTTAACAGTGGAGACACTCAACCGTGTTTTCTCTTCTTCTGAGTTTAAAATGGTCCCAAACTTTGGACCACCTTTGCCTTTTGCCTTTATCGTTTTCTCCATTGTCCTCCATGCTGTCGCGATCACCGGTGATATCCAACGTTGTGCTCCAGTAAAATGTGTCCATGTAAATTAGAGTGCAGCTGCGTTACGCATTTAACAAGGCCTCAAATCAGTAAGTAAGTAATAATGATTTGAGGAATTTTTTTAATCGAAACATTCGAGTATTTATTTCAGCGCTAAATTTAACATTTTAAATGTTAGTTTGGTGCATTAAAAAAACTTTAAAATAAATAAATAAGTGACGCTTAGCCTGGCGGGGGGGCACGCAAAGCCTGGCGGCCTGCCAGGCTAAAATAGCGCTGGGGGAAACCCTGCTTCTGATGCAGGAGTGGAGAGTTTGCGAGGCTGGCCCGCACTGGAGCCGGGAGTCGCCGCAGGAACAGATGCGGGAAGAGGAATCCACCATCGTCTGAACCAAGCAGGGACAACATGCTTTCCATAAGCTCCAACGCCGTGCCACCCCCCAGACCAGCGGGGGAAAGGAGACGTTCGGCCCGTTCCTCGTCGGAGAGGGAGTAGCGTCTCACCAACAGCTGCTTCAAGGCGTCGTACTTTCCATGAGCCGGGGGATTCTGGAGAATGCTCATCGCCCGTCGCGTAGACAAAGGGTCCAGCGATGCAACCACATGGTGGTACTTCGTGTCGTCAGCAGAAACCCCACGCAGGGCAAACTGCGCTTCGATGTGAACAAATCACGACAGAGGTTCATGTTGCCAAAAATCCGGGAGCTTAACAGCAACGGCCAAAGAGAACTGCATGGCCGGCGGCAGGCCAATGGCCGGTAGCGGCGCCGGAGCAGCGGCAGCTAGCTCATCGTTAGCAGACATGTTCATTCACAGGGTCACCAATGTGGAGGAAGTCAGGGACGACACGTGAGTAGGTCTGATCACATCATTTAATCACTCCAACTGATCAGCACTACAGAACAACACGCAACATATATTCATACAAGTCACACATCACATCCTGTTTACATCCTCTCTTCTGGGTGTGAGTGGAGCCTCCTGGTGGCCTGCCACAATATGGTCTTTTATGATAATATGTAGGATATGTACTTTACAATCTATGTACATCTGTTATAACACTTTTTTCCTATCCACAGGTGCTGCTCTGTTATTTTATTTTGGTGTTATTTCAATAAAAGAATGACAAATGATTTAAGTTTTTTTTTTTTTTTACACACCAATGAATTATTCCCAATATCTGTAAAAAATATCTTCAAACTTAGTAATTTAGTTAATTATGATTTGATTTGATAATTAATTAAGACGTGACGCAAAAGTTAGCGTGCGTGCTACGTATTAGCTATGGTATTATCATTAGCCTACCTGGTCGTGGATTCGGTTGGCTGAAGCGGATTCCTGTTCAAGGATAAAGTTGTGCTGTTATGGTAAGACAACTCCGTTTTACAGTGGAGACACTCGACCGTGTTTTCTCTTCTTCTGAGTTTAAAATGGTTCCAAACTTTGAACCACCTTTGCCTTTTGCCTTTATCGTTTTCTCCATTGTCCTCCATGCTGTCGTGATCACCGGTGATATCCAACGTTGTGCTCCAGTAAAATGTGTCCGTGTAAATCGGGGGGGGGCACGCAAAGCCTGGCGGCCCGCCAGGCTAAAATAGCGCTGGGGGAAACCCTGAATTACAAATAAAAAGTGCATAAAAGAGGACCAGAGAGCTGCACAGTCTTTTAGAGAGGAGTACAGGGTTGAGGCAGAAGAACATTGTCAGCAGTGGTTTGGCTACAGATGGAATTATTAAACAAAATGACATCAATAACACATCAGGCATAACAGTCTGGGATATGTTTGTACTCTTGCTTTTTTTGTTGCCGCCACAATGGATGAGGACATCAGGAGCTGCTCTTCCTCTCAGAGAGTGGAAAAAGAAGGAGAGAAGGTCTTTCCAGCGCAGTCCACCCCTACCGAACCAGGAGACACGGGCTTCAGAGAGGCCAAGGGTATCTCCAGTGGTTTGTGCAGCTCTCTGGGCACCACGCCTCACGTAGCTGTCTCCGATGATCCAAATGGCTGTTGATACAAAAACATATATAATTAATGACAGAGAAAAAAATAATATAATTAATCACAGAGAAAAAAGTAATATAATATGACAGCTCAACAGACCAATCTGTTGAAAGTACATTACTATTACTATTCTACATGGAGGTATGGAGACAGTTACTTACATTTTCTGCTTTGTGTAACCGATGTCGTGGATGTCCAGGCAGCCGTGGTGACCTTGTCACAGATCTATGAAAATAAAGTGTTGTAATAAATGACAGTGAAACTTTTAACCTCCCAGACCTCAATTAATGATTCATAAAATTCTGACATACTTTGCAGAATTGAATAGGGTCAAAGTAAAAGAAATCGTTAATGGTAGCTGTTGTTAATCAGCTATGGCACATTCCTTTTTAGATCATGCTGAGATACGCTAATTTAGTCATCTATATACATACGTCTTTACCTTTATTTTCTCATCACTGTTAGTGTCCTTTGTTGTTCTCATGTCTCATGAGCCTGTTGGTTTTAGCGTGTCATATTGTGTTTATTTTATCTGTATATCTCTTCTTGGGAACTGTACTAAGAATACAGAATAAATGCTACTTCACCTGTGACAACAGTTTTTGTAAATGGAAGATAAGTATTAAAAAATTAACGTTAATAAGTTACTTAGCTTGATGACTTATCTCAAACACTAATAACTGAGTAAAGAAATACAGAAAAATTGCCTTTTTTAAAATCATTTAACCGTTTATTAAACAGAAAAAAACCCATTTAGATTAAAAACTCATTCAAAAGAGAGTCCTGGCCAAGATGGGCAGCAGCTCACCAGCAACAATAATCACACATGTGGAAAACCGTTTCCACATCATTAAACAAAAGGACATTACAGTTTTTTTCGATTGCTAAAACTCAAAAAGCAAAATTGAGGCACGATTTTCACAACCTCTACTTCTGTTCCCAATCGCTTGACTCATTTTATCACTACTCAAGATATCCATATCATATTAGAACTCTGATTTTCCTCCTTTACACTCTGATGTCAATTTCACATTACCTTGCTGTCAAAACACACCACACAATTATCAGGTTTACACACACTTCTCACATAAATCCCCAAAGCTTCAATCAACAACACAAAAATATTCAAATCTCTAAACTTTCGGGTCTGGCGAGCAATTTGCGATCAGGGACTGCAGCATGAAAGGAGGCTTGATGCTCTAATGTGTTTGATGAGCAATGGAGAACAGAGACAACAGAGAAGGAGAGGGGTACGTATGGGAGTAGGAGGAGGAGAAAGAGGAGAAGGAGGATGGGAAAGGGGAGGGGGGGGAGGACGGGGAAGAGGAGGAGGAGAAAGAGAAGGAGGACATCGCCTGTGATGTTGACAAGGCCCTCTGGCCAGACAGAGACCGGAGGCATGAAGCCCCATGAATATGCTTGAATGGGAGAGGGGGTGGGGTGGGGGGGTGGGGGGGTTAAAAATAAAGTGTTTTGTCTCTAAATTTGTGTGTGTCTAATTGTTGCCTATGAGAGAAGTGGGCATTGTAGTAGATTCAGTCTGTTCCATTTCTCTAATTGTGTTTTCAGTTTTGCTCTTCAGTGTTCTTTTCATGCTTGGTAGTGTTCTGCCAAATGCTACTTGTGTTTATTCAATGAATGGTATGCGTGTGTCATGTGAAAATATGGCTGTGTTTACCAAATGAAAACACGTGTTCCCTTTTGGTTGCATGTTTACCAGATTAGATGGCAGAGTTGTTTTGCAAAGGGATGCCAGGGTTTAACAATTTGTGTGTGATGTTTGGGGTTTTGTGTGTGCAGTTTTGAAAGAAACGTACAGTTTTGACAAAAGCGTTTTAGCAATCGAAAAAAACTGTAAGATAATCAGCCTGAAGAAAAAAAAGATAATTTCAGAAACGGCTTTTTTCTAGTTACATATTAACTTACCAATTGTTGTTTTTCCCAGATGATTGTATTTGCTGGGGAAATCCCCCGCGATTCTCCTCCGTCAGCTACACTCCAGTATGAGGTTTGGCTTTAGCTCCCTAGCTCCAGGTTAGCTTTGCTAGCAGCTAGATTGCTACCTCAGTGGTTAGCTCCGTTAGCTTAGATGCTATAACTTCGGGTAAGCTGGCTACAATCAGGCTACAACCAGGTTACATAATTTCCGTTTGATTTTTTGGTAGTGAGGACATGAATTATACAAATTACATGGCCAAGACAGAAGTGGAGGGAACCGCCTATTTCTGGCTTCACCCACAGCCACGCAAAGAAGTGGGCGTTATTCATCCATCTTATATATACAGTCTTTGCTAATACTATGCCCCTCACATATACTAATGTGCCACAAACAGGACCAACCATTCCCATTTTATTAAGGTGTATCCATATAAATGGCCCACCCTGAATAAAATATATATACACATATATATTATATTTATACATATATATAATATATATAATGTGTGTATATATATGTATATATACACTATCAGAATCTGATTCACACACACATATATATATATATATATATATATATATATATATATATATATATATATATATATATATATATATATATATATATACACTGATCAAAAGAATAAAGGGAACACTTAAACAACACAAAGTGACTCCAAGTCAATCACACTTCTGTGAAATCAAACTGTCCACTTAGGAAGCGACACTGATTGATCAGTTTCACCTGCTGTTGTACAAATGGAATAGAAAACAGGTGGATATTATAGGCAGTTAGCAGGACATCCCCAATAAGGGAGTGGTTTTGCAGATGGTGACCACAGACCACTTCTCAGTTCCTCTGCTTTCTGGCTGATGTTTGGGTCACTTTTGAATGCTGGCGGTGCTTTCACTTTAGTGGTAGCATGAGACGGAGTCTACAACCCACACAAGTGGCTCAGGTAGTGATGCTCATCCAGGATGACACATCAATGCGAGCTGTGGCAAGAAGGTTTGCTGTGTCTGTCAGTGTAGTGTCCAGAGCATGGAGGCGCTACCAGGATACAGGCAAGTGCACCAGGAGACGTGGAGGGGGCCATAGGAGGCCAACAACCTAGCAGTAGGACCGCTACCTCTGCCTTTGTGCAAGGAGGAACAGGAGGAGCACTGCCAGAGCCCTGCAACATGACCTCCAGCGGGCCACAAATGTGCATGTGTCTGCTTAAATGGTCAGAAACAGACTCCATGAGGGTGGTATGAGGGCCCGACGTCCACAGTTGGGGGTTGTGCTTACAGCCCAACACCGTAAAATGGTAAATGGCCTGTATTTGTAGCGCCTTCTTAGGGTTCTACAACCCCCCAAGGCGCTTCACAACACAATCAGTCATCCACACATTCACACGCTGGTAGGGATGAGCTACAATGAAGCCACAGCTGCCCTGGGGCGCACTGACAGAGGTGAGGCCTGCCGTACACTGGCGCCACCGGTCCCTCTGACCACCACCAGCAGGCAAGTGTCGTGCGGGTTGAGTGTCGTGCCCAAGGACACAACAGCAGCATTCTATGGGGGGAGCCGGGATCGAACCTGCAACCTTCCGATTACTGGACAACCCGTTCTACCTCCTGAGCTACTGCTGCCCCACCGTGCAGGACGTTTGGCATTTGCCAGAGAACACCAAGATTGGCTAATTTACCACTGGCACCCTGTGCTCTTCACAGATGAAAGCAGGTTCACACTGAGCACATGACAGACGTGACAGAGTCTGGAGACGCCGTGGAGAACGTTCTGCTGCTTGCAACATCCTCCAGCATGACCGGTTTGGCAGTGGGTGGTGTGACATTTCTTTGGGGGGCCGCACAGCCCTCCATGTGCTCACCAGAGGTAGCCTGACTGCCATTAGGTACCGAGATGAGATCCTCAGACCCCTTGTGAGACCATATGCTGGTGCGGTTGGTCCTGGGTTCCTCCTAATGCAAGACAATGCTAGACCTCATGTGGCTAGAGTGTGTCAGCAGTTCCTGCAAGATGAAGGCATTGATGCTATTAACTGGCCCGCGCATTCCCCAGACCTAAATTCAATTGTGGCAAGGCGGACAAACCGAGGGCCCGGGCGGGTATTGATCCCCAGACTCCCGGGTGAGAGTCACGCACGCTAACCAGTCAGCCTAAGGGATATCCCCATGGCCAAGCAGCCAGGGCACATGATCAATCGGAATACAGTGACAGGACGCTCACACTGTCACACAATGGCACTTACACACTAACACCGGGTTGACTCCGATCGGTCGGCCTCAGTTGACCCCGCCAGGTTGTTCACACACGTCGTCCAGGACACCCTTTGGAATGCAGACGTGATAGGAGGTCTCAGAAATGCACGCGAAAACTTGGCGCGAATATATCAGTGATGTCATGAGCGCATCTCCAAGCATGTGGGTGGGTCAAAGGACCGCGGAGAAGTCTGCAGTGTTTTGCTTATTAAACAAAGGCGTTCTGAGCAGCCTTGTGCTTTGGAGACTCTTTGCCCGCTGATATTTCATCCTGCTTTGCTGTGTGTGGCAGCACTGTGTGTGTGTGTGTGTGTGTGTGTGTGTGCGCGCACTCCTCACAGTCATTGCTAGCCTAGTGAACTAGACCAAATTCTTGCCTTGCAGAGTTTGGTCTAGGCACGCTTCATTGGAACCCTTGCAGCCCAATCCACTGCTGTGGCTGTCCAATCACAGCTCGCTATAGTTTTGGTTGGGCCAATCACAGCGCTCTATATTGTAGGCCAATCACAGGTGACGTCAGAGCTGCGGCCGCGAAAACAAACAACATGGTGGCAGCGCAGGAACCAAGTTCGTTTGAAACGGCTTTGTCATCAACATTGGATTATTTAGACTCCAACGTGCGTAAGTCTGTCAGATATGCTTAGCAGCTTCTTACTTCTATCAAACAAAGTAGTGCAATGTCCCAGTACACCTGATATTCACGTTTTTCATACAAAAACGACCGAAATCATTGATGTTAGATGCCATTGCTGCCTCACTCTTTTCCGTTGCTGTGATTACGTCACGTTGTTCGTTACTCTGATTGGTCCTAGCGCTATCCAATTGTGTGCAGACAGTTTGAAAGACAACCGTAGATCCCGCCTCACGACTGAGAGCCGTCAATGGTTCGTGGCCAGACTATATATTCACATATATAGGATGGCTTGCCAGGCTAAAGCCTAATTTATACTTCTCCGTCAGCTCCCAGAGGCAGAGACACGCACGCATTGACGGAACCGTTTTGCTCTCGAACTTCTCCATCACCTGGAGAGTGCTGCATGGCAATTTCCCGCCAGGACAACAGAGGGCGTAGCGCTTTTCTGGGGTATCCTGTCATGTATCCGATCCAAGATAGTGCATTTACAGTTTATAATTGCAGTTTATTTTGTGCTTTTTTGCATTTAAGAGACTTTTTAACACGCACAAACTTGTCCCTCATTCTCCTCCACCTCTTCATGCACTCGCCACCTCTAAACCCACGTTTCCCATCATTTCCGTCCACGAATAAAACGCTTGCTGCGCATCTTTATAGTCCTCCAGTCACGGGTGAATAAACATTCATACTTTCAGAGTTTTACTGTGAGATATTCTTCAAGCTGCTCCGTGTCTTCCGCTAGATATCGTCGGCTCTCTTTATTTTTTGAGGCGGCGATGGCGGAGCTGGTGACGCATTTAAAGAAGCAGCGTTCTGACCAATCACAAGCTTGCGCTCTCCGTCTTTAGAAAAGAGAGCTCGACTCCGTCCGACCTTGCAAGCCTGCTGTAGAGCTCTTGCAACGATGGATCATGGCCGTCCATCCGTCCGTACTGACAAAAACGGAGAAGTATAAATTAGGCTTTAGTCATTGCAGCAGAGACAGAGAATAACAGCTTCAGTCAGAGGCTTGTTAACTCCTCTGCATTCAGAGTGATAATGAAGCGCGCATGCAGGAAGCCCCGGAGGTTCACCCTAAAGGTAGGCGTGAATTTGAACCGACCAATCAGTCGACAGTGGGTGTGTTGGCCTGGTTTCTGCGCGAGGCAGACCACCTTGGGAAGAGGGCTGAAAACGCTGGAAATTCTCAGGCTACTCGGATGTGAAAGCAAATCTTTCGGCCCGGCCGTATCGACCCGGTGCTAGTGTGTAAGCGCCACAATTAAGCACATCTAGGACATCATGTCTTGCTCCATCCACCAAAGACTGTCCAGGAGTTGGTGGATGCTTTAGTTCAGGTCTGGGAGGAGATCCCTCAGGAGACCATCCAACACCTCATCAGGAGCATGCCCAGGTGTTGTAGGGAGGTCATAGACATGTGGAGGCCACACACACACTACTGAGCCTATTTTTGACTTGTTTTAAGGACATTACATCAAAGTTGTAGTGTGTTTTTCCACTTTAGTTTTGAGTGTGACTCTTCCTGTCTCGGTCAGAGCTGCCTGCACCCCAACAGACCACAGCAGAATGAATAACAGAGCCAACAGCTGAGTGATAAAAGGATTTTAGCAGCTGGGAGTTAACTCCGAAGGACCTCAGCCTCCTCATGAGATGGAGGCAGCTTTGGCCCTTCTTATACAGAGCATCTGTGTTGTGGGACCAGTTCAGTTTACTGTTGAGGTGAACACCCAGGTACTTAAAGGTGTCCACCACCTCAATGTCTGCTCCCTGGATGTTTACTGGTGAGTGAGGAGGAGTGTTTCTCTGGAAGTTAATCACCATTTCCTTTGTATATATGTATTTATATATATACATATATATTTACTAGGGATGCAACGGTCCACTTTCCCCACGGTTCGGTCCATACCTCGGTTTTTGGGTCACGGTTTTGGTCCGGTTTCGGTCCACTTTGAATTGTAGAAAAGCTTAAGAAAAACTGAAATTTTCTAACTTTATTTTATTCACGCAATAATATAACTTTTCAGATGTATTACTTGTAGTCCAGTGTATAATAATATGTTCAGAGACCAACAGAAATGTCACTTTTAAAATGCCTTTTCAATGTGGTGTCAGTGAGAGGCTAGGGCGACCGAAGCGGGACCGGGAGGGACGCGTAATTTGGAATTGTCGGATGTCCAAAGAAGGTCCCGACTCGGGAGTGTGTTGTGTGAGGGGTTGTGGTTGTGGCGTCAAATAAAGTGAGCCACTGAGTTCACCTTTTTCTCTCCTCATCTTTATATTCAACTGCAAACCAGAAATGTTCCCACACGGAAGGTTTGTTTGAAGACGGCGCGTTGCATGTCGCCGTGGCTAAGTTTCTCTCTGTAGCGCTTGTTTTGCTCAAACTCTCAGCTCAGTGGGGCGGGTCAAACCTGTGACTGGATATTTACTCGCGGGTAGGGAGGTGGTCTGCTGTGAGCAGCTTCAGACGAGACTAGAGCGGGCACACGGAATGAAATGCATCTGCCTGGACAGACAAACGCACCCTGGTGCCGTGTATAGCATGAATAAAAGGACCAGCGCAAAAATAATGACACAACCGAAGTCCCGCGGTACACGAGGGTAGATTGTCCCGTGCAGGGAGGACCGAACGGTCCGGGATTTTACCGCGTACCGTTGCATCCCTAATATTTACATATATATGTAGGTCTATTCAGGGGTTCTGGAGAGGAGGGTGCGTCGGATAGTCGAACCTCGGATCCAGGAGGAGCAATGTGGTTTTGGTCCTGGCCGTGGAACACTGGACCAGCTCTATACCCTTGGGGGAGTCCTGGAGGGTGCGTGGGAGTTCGCCCAACCAATCTACATGTGTTTTGTGGATTTGGAGAAGGCGTTCGACCGCGTCCCTCGGGGGGCCCTGTGGGGGGTACTCTGGGAGTATGGGGTACCAGGCCCCTTGATACGGGCTGTTAGGTCCCTGTACGACCAGTGTCAGAGCTTGGTCCGCATTGCCGGCAGTAAGTCGGGCTCGTTTCCGGTGAGAGTTGGACTCCGCCAAGGCTGCCCTTTGTCACCGATTCTGTTCATAACTTTTATGGACAGGATTTCTAGGTGCAGCCAAGGTGGTGAGGGGATCCGTTTTGGTGGCCTAAGGATCAGGTCTCTGCTTTTTGCAGATGATGTGGTCCTATTGGCTTCGTCAGAACGTGATCTCCGGCTTTCGCTGGAGCAGTTCGCAGCCGGGTGTGAAGCAGCTGGAATGAGAATCAGCTCCTCTAAATCCGAGACCATGGTCTTGAGTCGGAAAAGGGTAGAATGCCTTCTCCAGGTCAGGGACGAGGTCCTGCCCCAAGTGGAGGAGTTTAAGTATCTCGGGGTCTTGTTCACGAGTGAGGGAAGGGTGGAGCGTGAGATCGATAGGCGGATTGGTGCTGCGTCTGCAGTGATGCGGGCGTTGTACCGGTCTGTCATGGTGAAGAGAGAGCTGAGCCGAAAGGCGAAGCTCTCAATTTACCGGTCGATCTACGTTCCTACCCTCACCTATTGTCACGAGCTTTGGGTAGTGACCGAAAGAACGAGATCGCGGATACAAGCGGCCGAAATGAGTTTTCTTCGCAGGGTGGCTGGACTCTCCCTTAGAGATAGGGTGAGAAGCTCGGCCATCCGGGAGGGGCTCGGAGTAGACCCGCTGCTCCTCCACATCGAGAGGAGCCAGTTGAGGTGGCTCGGGCATCTGATTAGGATGCCTCCTGGACGCCTCCCTGGTGAGGTTTTCCAGGCACGTCCAACTGGGAGGAGACCCAAAGGAAGACCCAGGACACGCTGGAGAGATTATGTCTCTCGGCTGGCCTGGGAACGCCTTGGGATCCCCCCGGAGGAGCTGGCCCAAGTGGCTGGGGAGAGGGAGGTCTGGGCTTCCCTCCTTAGGCTGCTGCCCCCGCGACCCGACTCCGGATAAGCGGCAGAAAATGGATGGATGGATGGATGGATATATACATATATATGTACATATATACATATATACAGTGCTTAATTTGTAAATCAAACGTTACCGGAACAAAAGTAGTGATGTCGGACCAAAGTTCACTAAGGACAAAACTGATGCCGGATCGCGCGTGGGGGGGTGGGGGTGCTGGCTCATAATAACGAATAACTTATAATTGTGCCCACATTCCCCACGTTTACACAAATTTCTCACAAGGTCCTCGCATACTGCAGAGTTGCATCAGTGGGTTTGTAGGGACCTCTGACATTTACATACCTTTTATTGCTACAGTAATTTGTTGGAATACTTACAAAAAATCATCAATGCAAAATGCAAACCATTTTCTACCAAAACATGCCTGACAAAAATGATCAGGAAATGATTAGGGATCATCATATAATTAAGAAGGAAGAGCTGGAGCTGCAGGGAGATGCAGCTTTATCTCAGCTGTTTGCTTGAATACTTTAATAAACCACTGCTTCCCTTGTTGACTGCTGAAACCAGAACGGCTTATTTGGCTTAAAAATGGCGATTTTGCCGAAAAGCACAAAGTTTAGGTATGAGATTGGACAAATAAACTACTCGCCTGTAAGTCCCTGCCCAACACAGCGTCCTCGTTTATCCACTGTAATCACGAGGTAGCAGCGCGAGTTAACGGGTCCTAGCAGACAATTACCGGAACGCGTCCCTTCAAAATAAGACAGTTCCCGGATCCTGTTCCGGCAAGATCCGGCTCAAATTAAGCTCTGCATATATACACTGCTCACAAAAATTAAAGGAACACTTTAAAGCAGTGGTTTTCAATTAGTTGGGCGCGGAGGAGGAGCAGGGGGGGGGGGCGCGGCGCACCGCACCCGACCCCCCCAACCCCTCCCCCCACCTCGCTCGGAGCTTCCCCAACGGAGAATATAAAACAGATTCCACAATACATGCACGAACTGATTTGTGAACAGAAAAAACTCCAAACATGGATTTTATTTAATGGAGCAGTGCAAATGTTCCATGGAAGAGAAATTTAGATTTTTCTTACTTTTTGTTTCATTTATATTGTTTGTTTGGTAGTGACGTATAAACAGCCCTATTGAACATGGTCATGTTAAAAAGATGCCTCGTCTTTTTTCCCTGAGGTGCCCTGCACCACTGTTTTATTTTATTTAAATAAAATGTTTTTTTCTGAACATAACTTCCTTTCTTTCTTATATGAGAAATGGAAAGAATCATTTGTTCGCAGCCAGAGGCTGGAAAAGCCCCGGGCCCTGATGGTGTGTCTCCTGCCACTCTGAAGCACTGTGCTGAAGAGCTGGCCCCAGTGTTTACGGGCATTTTAAAATCCTCACTGGAGGCATGTCATGTGCTTGCCTGCTTCAAGATCTCCACCATAGTGCCTGTCCCCAAGAAGCCACGGATCACTGGACTCAATGACTACAGACCTGTGGCTCTGACATCTGTGGTCATGAAGTCATTTGAGCACCTGGTCCTCCCCCACCTAAAGACCCTCACAGCCCCCCTCCTGGACCCCCTGCAGTTTGCCTACAGAGCCAACAGGTCTGTAGATGATGCCATCAACATGGCTCTACACTTCATCCTGCAGCATCTGGACTCCCCGGGTACCTACGCCAGGATCCTGTTTGTGGACTTCAGCTCTGCTTTCAACACAATCCTGCCAGACCTCCTTCAAGACAAACTGTCCCAGATGAACGTGCCTGACCCAACCTGCAGGTGGATCACTGACTTCCTGACAGACAGGAAACAACAAGTCAGGCTGGGAAAGAATGTCTCGGACCTGCGGACCATCAGCATCGGTTCCCCTCAGGGGTGTGTTCTCTCCCCTCTGCTCTTCTCCCTGTACACCAACAGCTGCACCTCCAACCACGAGTCTGTCAAACTAATCAAGTTTGCAGACGATACCACCGTGATTGGACTCATCTCTGATGGGGATGAGTCTGCCTACAGAATGGAGGTGGAACGGCTGGTGTCCTGGTGCAGCCACAACAACCTGGTGCTAAACACCCAGAAGACAGCTGAGGTTGTTGTTGACTTTAGGAAGCACACAGCCCCACTCCCACCCATAACCCTGTCTGACACTCCCATCACGATGGTGGACTCATGTCGCTTCCTGGGCACCACCATCACCCAAGACCTCAAGTGGGAGCCCACCATCACCTCCATCATAAAAAAGGCCCAGCAGAGGATGAACTTCCTGAGGCAGCTGAAGAAATTCAACCTGCCAGCACAGTGGATGAGGCAGTTCTACACCGCAGTCATCGAGTCCATCCTCACCTCCTCAATCACCGTGTGGTACGCTGGAGCCACCACCAGGGACAAGAAGAGGCTGCAGCGTGTTGTACGCTCTGCTGAGAAGGTCATTGGCTGCAAACTCCCCTCCATACAGGACCTGTACACCTCCAGGACATTGAGGCGTGCAGGTCGGCTCACAGCTGACCCGACTCACCCTGGACACCGTCTCTTTGACCCGCTCCCATCTGGCAGGAGGTTCAGATCCATTCGGACCAGAACCTCTCGCCACAAGAACAGTTTCTTCCCCTCTGCTGTTGGACTCATGAATGTCAATCCTAGGGCTGCCCACTCCAGCCGCTTGGTCCCAGTCACATGACCCGGTGTTGTGTTTGTACCTGAAGCTGATCCACTCTGATTAGTACCTGCACTGTGTATATAGTAGCTGCTTCTTTAATTATTGCCACCTTTTATAATAATTATTTTATCATTAGTATATTACTTCTTATATTTGCTTATCTCTTATTTTTTATCTTTCTTTTTGCACCAAGTACCGCAGCAGTTTCCTAATGTTGTGATTTCTCACACATCTGGCAATAAAACCCTTCTGATTCTGATGATCTATTTTCGCTTATTTTTTTAAATAATAATAAATATTCAATAAAACCATTAAATATCCATTGTTTTTTCATTAATATTTATCACACACAAGCTGACCAGAGTTCCACAGTAACATATAAACAACACAATTAAACGATTTCACTTTAACATTCCACCTGCTGCCGCCCAAACGCACATTGTGCTTCGCGTGAACTGGTCACCTGCCTATGCGCATGTGAGGAGCGCTGAACAGAAGTGCTGAGAGAGGGATTCAGAGGTCTGTCTGGACATCCTGTCAAGTTCTGGAATTAAAAATACAAGAACTTTCTGTCTTTTATTTGTGTCTGACGCGCTCCGCTGCTGCGCTCCATCACCCGTGCTTCTGCGACTTTACCTCACTGGCGCAGCAGCGAGCGCAGCGCACTCTCTGCTATTTTTGACAGATCTCTTTGATCTGCTTAAAGTAGCTCATGGTGAAAAATGAAGCCAGGCAGCAGTTTTTCTGGAGGATTGAGAGGAGATGCAGCTAAAATACAGACAGGACAGGAAAATGGTTGCATACAAAAATAAAACAAAGTGCTTGAAAAGGAAAATGCAGGTAGATTTAACCCATTACACGTTTGTAACTTTATAAAGCAATAACTTATAAGCATGTAATATTTATACAATTCAAATCACCTTCAAAACTCAGTCCCACACCCAGGGCCGCTTCTATGCATTTTGGGGCCAATGCAAAGTAGCCCCCCCCCCCCCGAAAAAATCTATATACCTTAGGGGGGCTTCACCAAAAGTAATTGAGAACCACTGCTTTAAAGAAACACATTAGATACATCAGATCTCAATATGAAGTTGGATATCTATACAAATAACGACAGGGCAATGTCTTAGGAACAAAAGGATGCCAAGTCTTTTAATGGAAATAAAAGTTTTCAGCCTACAGAGGGCTCAATTGTGTAGACACCCTAAAATCAGAGTGAAATGAAGATGTGGCAGGCTAGTCCATTATTTCAAAAACTTCATTTCTGCAACTCAAAATGCTTTTCAGTATCTTGTGTGGCCCCCACGAGCTTGTGTGCATGCTTGATGTCGGGGCATGCTCCTAATGAGACAACGGATGGTGTCTTGTGGCATTTCCTCCCAGATCTGTGTGAGGGCATCCCTGAGCTCTTGTACAGTCTGAGCAACCTGGTGCCGCCTAATGGACCGAAACATAATGTCCCACAGATGTTCTATTGGGTTTAAGTCAGGGAATCGTGAAGGCCATTCAATTGATCAATTCCTTCATCCTCCAGGTACTGCCTGCATACTCTTGCCACATGAGGCCGGGCATTGTCGTGCATTAGGAGAAAACCAGGACCTACTGCATCAGCGTAGGGTCTGACAAAGGGTTCAAGGATTTCATCTGGATACCTTATGGCAGTCAGAGCACCATTTCCTAGGCAGTAGAGGTCTGTGCGTCTCTCCATGGATATGCCTCCCCAGACCATCACTGACCCACCACCAAACCTGTCATGTTGAATGTCGTTGCAGGCAGCATAACGTTGAACCTGCTCTCGTCTGTAAAAAGTACAGGGCGCCAGTGGCGGACTTGCCAATTCTAGTGTTCTTGAGCAAATGCCAGTGGAGCTCTACGGTGCTGGGCAGTGAGCACAGGGCCCACTACAGGACGTCGGGCCCTCAGGCCATCCTCATGAAGTCTGTTCCTGATTGTTTGGGTAGAGACTTTCACACCAGTGGCCCTCTGGAGGTCATTCTGTAGGGCACGAGCAGTGCTCAGCCTGTTCCACCTTGCACAAAGGAGCAGGTATCGGTCCTGCTGATGGGTTGTGGACATTCCACGGCCCTGTCCAGCTCTCCGAGAATAACTGCCAGTCTCCTGAAATCTCCTCCATGTTCTGGAGATTGTGCTGGGAGACACATTAAACCTTCTTGCTGCAGCACGTGTGGATGTGCCATCCTGGAGAAGTTGGACAACCTGTGCAACTTCTGTAGAGTTAAGGAATCGCCTCATGCTGCCAGTAGAGATAATTTCTCAAGCCAAAACTAGCACGAGTGGAAAACCAGCCAAAAAAGATCAAGAGGGAGAAACTTGAAATGACCTCCACATGTTAAACCAGTCCTGTTTTGAGGGTTTTGTAATTGTTGCCACTTTAGTGCACCTGTCGTTAAGTCCATGAACACCAATACAGCTGAAAGTGATTAACAATGCCCTCAGCCGCTTAATCAACCAGAAAATTATCAGACAGGTTTCATTGATTTCATGCCAGGCCCAATAAAAAAAGTGTTCCTTTAATTTTTGTGAGCAGTGTACATATACCACTCAGTTAAACGAGCAAACAGAAACTGCAGCAGGCTTGGAGGTTTTCCTGTCCACCTCGATCACGAGAAGAAAGGAAGGAGGACGTTTATTTTAAGTGGGCAAGTGGCTCTGAGCCGTAATGTTTCATATTGGCTTGTAAGTGGCTGAGCCAGCTGGAGGTGCGGCTGAGACTTGGCCGGAGTCCAGTACTGTGCAGCCACGTAATACTGGACAGACATCACCTTGTACGTCTTAGCCATCAGCTGTGGCCAATTCTAAATCAATGTGGAGCAGAGTTTTAACCTGAAGATTGAGATATAATTACGGTTTTGGGCTGAATCATTAAATTCTAAGTTGCACTAAAATGCCAAAACAATGACTACACGTCTACAGCACGATTGAAGACTCATCTATACAGGTTATCAGCAAAAAAAAGTTGATTTAGGTGTTACTCACTCTTTAAAGTTATTAAAAGCTCGTATGAGCTCTGGGATGACAAAAAAACGTTGGTCTGATTCTCTTGTGTTTTTTTCCCCCACAAATCTGATGGGGAGACATTATATTTAATAGAAAGCCCTGGACCCTTATCTCATGAAAAATTAAAGGCTTTCAAAAGTCTGGAGGCCTACGATAATTTTGTTTCAAGGAAAGTTTGGCCGATCTCTTCTGCAAAAAAGAAAGCCGTGGTCGTGCTGAAAGCAGGAGTCAGCCTCGGCAAGCAGAGTCACAGCATTATTCACATCACCAAAGAAAACAGATAAATCCTCCCACGGGCCGAACGATGAACCACACAGCAAGAATGATCCATCCGCTTCACTAAATCCTCCTCCAAGCGTGCAAATTAGGGATGAGCGAGTACACCACTATCTGTATCTGTTCAACCATCTAAATTATCTGTATCTGTACTCGGAGTGGGTGGGGCCTAACCCGACAATGGGCGTGGTTCAACTGGAAGTGGGTGTGGCTTAACTCAGTACATTATTTTAAGTCTGAAATTGATATGGATTGAACATAAGTTGCTATATGTATTGTTTATTTGAAAACTATTTACAGATCAGCCTCAGAATTGAGATTCAGTGATTTTGATCACAATAGTAAAGGAACTATTACAGAACAATTTTTTCAATAAACTCAGAACATGAATATTAAAGTGCATAAATGAATATAACTGAACTCATACTAGAATAAGACACAACTTTTTAATTTAAATTTTTTTAATTTTATGATCAAACAATTTTTTTTCTAAAGGCTTTTGTCCCCACACACAGTTAAACAAAACAATGTTGATTAAGGTGTCTGTGTGAGAGAGGGAGAGAGAGAGGTTTTTCTGCTGACCAAATAGTCCTGTGCCGTATTTCAAGAGAGAGCGAGAGAGAGAGACTAACGCGATATGAGCAGTTTTCAGCTCTCTTGTCAAATGCACCGCTACGAAACAAGTAACTTTAAATGTTACACAAACTGAAAAAGAGGCGAGCTGAAGAAGGGGAGTACAGATCACTGAAGCAACGTGACGAGAGAGAGCTACAAGCACAGTCACTGTCGTGTGTGAGCGGAGCAGCACAGCTGCCTCCTGGCGCGGCAGAGATGGTTTCGTCTGTAGGGAGGGGCGGGCGCTCTGTGTGCCTTGCCAATCACGGAGCGTAAAGACAGTTAGTTACCCAATGAGGATTCTCCTTCCACCCGAACACAGATAATCATGAATTTTACTCGTTTAATATTCGTACTCGTCAAAAATGTATTATTCGTACCGGATACTCGTCTGAAACGAGTATTTGATGTGATGGACTGTGGAATTTTAATAGATCGACTAGCAATATGGAGACGCTGATGCATGCTTTTATCACTAGTAGAATTGTCCAATCACACATCATAGCAACCGTTACTATCCGACAACTCCAAACAAAATGATGAAGCTAAGCCTAATTTATACTACTAAGCAATAGCCTCGATAGTAGTCGTGTCTCTTTCGTTTCCCTTCAGAACCTCCTCATTGAGCTCAACCAGCAACAGCCAAGCATGAGTGCTCCCCCCGCCCACGGCTGGGCGGAGGTCCGCCTCCCAGACTATCCAAGACCCTTTTAGATAAGACACACTGTGCCGGCAAATCAGCGTAATATTACCTCAACCGTGTGTCTTATAAACGCACATTAAGCCTATTGGCGCAACAACGGGTGGTGTCATGATCACGTGATGAATTAATACCGAGCGCCGGCCGGGAACTATATTGAAAATTAAAGTAAACACGGGCATAAAAAGTTACAAACAGACTCAGCTGAGATGATAGCAATGCAGAGCGCCGGGAGCTTTTCTCCGCTAGAGCTGCCTGCAGCTTAGATCATCTGACAGCTGACATCTGACAGCTCACAGGGACACCGCATCGCCGCCACCGCTCCTCGGATCCATGCGTCCCCGGACGCCGGACCTTCTCCCAAACTCCCAACTCCTTGTTCCCTGCTACGCTTTGCTTAGCGGAGCCGACACCAATGTATCCCTCCACTGCATACTGTAACCCTTTTGCCTCGATCTGGATGATATTGAGGAGAAATCGCTCCAAAAAATGTCGCTGACACGCATCTGTCGCGCGTGGGAACGATTTTACGCATTGTGTGGTATTTACTAATTTGTACTTGTATGTGAAAACGTTCCTAAATATAAGAACAGCTCCGACCATGTGTAGGAACAGCATCTAGTGGCAGAACGAGGGAACCGCAATTCTGAAGGTCTCAGTGATCCACGCCTGTTCCTCATCCACAAATTATTCTACCCAATAAATAATTATTTCGGTGGAAAAACAGTTGTGTCACATTATTGGTGCTAAAACACCCGTGACCCACAGTAATCTGACATTGTAGAACGGCTGATTTCGTGTTATTTTGTAATCACAATGTTTACTCTTCCCATTGTTATGTTTTAAATCATTTTGAATTTATTTATTTATCATGTTTTAATTTAATTTAATTTAAGTATTTTGTCCTTGTGAAGTGCCTCGTGATTTTGCTTGAGATGCGCTATATAAAAGATCGTTTCTTATTCTTCTTATTATTATTGGAGGATTTAGCAGAGCAGAGGGCACTCCGGAGGGAATGGCTCTTCCGTGAGCGCAGCACTGATCCAATTCCAGTCCATATTCTATTTTACAAATAAAAGAACCTCCAGAACCTCCTCTGCTCCCCGATCATACACGCATTGTCAAGTGTCCGGTGCTTCGATCTCGCTATCAATAAAGTTTTTCTTTTTTTACCGGGAAGAACCCAGGGAATCCCCTCCCGATCTGAGGACGTAGTGTGACCAAATATGGTTAACTGAGGGCGTTTCTGTATGTAAATGACGGTACACGGGCACGAGCACCTGGGTACGCACAGGTTGGATTTATTATCAGACGATTGTGGAGGAACATGCGTACAAGAGGCCACCGCATGTTTCATAGATCAGGACATTGACTGTTCGTACACACATTCTAAATTTCATCTGTTGGAGGGAATATAGGAACATTTCTACAGACGTTTGATAAATGAGGCCCCAGGAGGCAGGAGCACATTACACCTGTCTTAAACAAGCTACATTGGCTCCCTGTATGTTTCAGGATCGATTTTAATGTTCTTTTTGGTTTTTAAATGTCTTAATGGTCTTGGGCCTTCTTATCTATCAGAACTACTTATAAAGTACGAGCCTTCACCGTCCCTGCACTCCTCTGGCAGCCGTCTCCTTGTCATACCAAAAGTCAGGACACAGTTTTATGGCCCTCACCTGTGGAACGGTCTGCCAGAGGACCTCAGAGAATGTTCATGTTTTTAAGGCCAGGCTCAAGACTCACCTTTTTAGTATACCGTAGCTTTTAGCTAACTGACCTTTTTATTATAGCTTTTATTTGAATCACCTTTTTAGTATAGCTTTTAGCTAACTGACCTTTTTAGTATAGCTTTTATTTGAATCACCTTTTTAGTATAGCTTTTAGCTGAATCTGATCTATTTTAGTCTGTTTAACCATCTTTTATATATTTTATCAGTATTATTACTCTTATTTAAATGACATCTATTTTCTTATATTACAATTTTAACTTGTTTTTACCTGTATTACTTATTTGTATTACATTATTTTTATATATTTAATTGTATGTTCTACTTGGATATCTTTTGTCAGTGTGTTTTACTTAGACTTTCATTTATCTGGTGTTAATGCTTAATTTGATCTTTAACTTGTTATCTTAATCATCTTAAGGTTTTACCAGTGTTTCCTCTGTGGGGGTCAGCTGCCCTGAGAGAGGTGGTTGGCTGTGGCTGCCTGGGAGCTTCTCGTGCCTCCTCTTGGTACCATGTGGTGGTGCCCGGGCAGCTGTTGCTGATCCTGCTGCTCCCGGTGCAGTTGGCTCCTTTTGATGGCGTTTCCCTTTACTTTGTTGCCTATTACATCTGTACTCAGCCAGTTGTCCTTTCATTTTAGCTCTTGAGTGTGTGTGTGTGTGCATGGGATGGGATTGGGGGTGGGAGGAGGGAGATATAAGGGATCTTGGATGCTGATCTGTGGGGGAGGGGTAGGAAATTGACTATTGTGTGGTTGTTTTTAATTGTTTAATTGTTTGGATTGCTTGGAGGATGTCAAGTCCTGGATGGCAATGAACTTCCTACATTTTAATGAGAGGAAGACTGAGGTTTTTGTTTTTAAAACTAGTGAGAGGAGTGTGGTGGGCCACTGCTACGACCTAGCGTTGTTAGCACCTAGCACTGTTACCAGCTCCGGTGGCCTAGTGGTATGAGTGTTCACCCCGAGACCTGGGAGATCGGGGTTCGAATCCCGGTTGGGTCATACCAAAGACTTTGAAAAAATGGGACCTAATGACTCCTCGCTTGACACTCAGCATTAAGGGGTTGGATTGGGGGGTTAAACCACCAAATAGTTCCCGAGCGCGGCCACAGCTGCAGCTCACCGCTCCCCACCACGGGGATGGGTCACATGCGGAGATGTAATTTCACCATTGTGTGATGATGACATGGGACTTTAACTTTAGCCCTGTGTGAGAGGTCAGTTATTACAGATCTTGGGGTGAAATTGAATGCAGCTCTCAAATGGGATGAGCAAACAAATACTGTTAGATTGTGCTTTTTCCAGTTGCGCCAACTCTCTAGGATTAGGTCGTCGTTGTCCCGAGCGCACTTGGAAACTGTAATCCATGCTTTTGTTACATCAAGGCTGGATTATTGTAACTCGCTGTATACGAAGTGGCCCAGTCTTCTGGGCCTGCAAATTGCTCAGAATTCTGCGACAAAGTTTTTAATAAGGACAAAGAAATGAGAACACATCACTCCTGTCCTGGTGGCCTTGCATTGGCTTCCGATGTGTTACCGGGCCAAATTTAAAATCTTAACCTATGTTTACAAGGCTTTGTATGGCAGTGCTCCTCCATATCTAACAGCTCTGCTAAACAGACACACTCCATCTTGTGCACGTCCTTGCGCAAATGGCCTAGAGATTGTGGGTTCAAATCCATGGTTGGTTCATACCAAAGACTTTAAAAATGGGACCCAATGCCTCCACGCTTGACACTCATCATTAAGGGGTTCGACTGGGGGGTTGAACCACCAAATAGTTCCCGAGTGCGGCCGTGTCTGCTGCTCACCGCTCCTCCAAAGGATGGGTCAAATGCGGAGAAAACGTTTCACCAGTGTGTGATGACTAATGGGATTTTAACTTTAAAACAAGGGGTGACCAGGCCCTCTCGGCGATTGCTCCAATGCTCTGGAACAGTCTGATATTGGCTGTTAGGCACACGCTGTCACTGTAATCATTTAAGTGTCAACTGAAGAATTATTTTTACACGTTAGCTTAGAACAGTGCTTCGTGAGGATAAGAACCCACTTGACTGTTCATGTTATTGTACTGTTTTTATCTTTTGTTTTTATTGTTGTTTATTGTCAGATTGTAATTGTTTTATGCCGTGTTAGGTGCTTTGGATCACCTTTACAAATGTGGAAATCTCTATATAAATAAGACTTGATTGATTGACACATATTTATTAAAATGGCCTGTATTTGGCCTGTGTATTACTTGAAGGGCTTTTCTGTAACCAAATCATGCAAATACAATTCAGTCCTTCATAATGTTTTAACAGTTCAATATTCATTGAGTAATGCTGTTAGCACCAGGATGAATCTGTGTGTGGTCAGCTGTTAGCTGTACCCTCTGGGTCCGGAGACTGCAGGAACTCATAGGGATCATGAACAATTTCAGAATGATCTCCGACACCCAGGTGTGATGGGCTACCTGTGGATACAAGAAAACACAACTTTTTAGGTGGGCTTGAACAGCTGATCCAAGCACAATGTTTAAAAATGACCTACCTTTAACATCAAATAAAGGCTGTACATACCTAAGTGGTGCTGGTCTCTCTCTGAAGTATTAGAAAGGGAGGACAGGTTGGACGATGGTCTGGAGCAAACTCTGTCCACCTGAGCCTCCTGGAACTCCTGCAGGAGCTTTTCAGCATCATCAAAATGGTGGTGGCCTTCCTCATTCCCAGGTTCTTTTTTTACTGGTTTACCTGATTTCAACAAGAGGAAAGTAAAGTTATTATAATAAAAAGCAATTATTCTTGCCATAATATTTTTTGTTGTTGATTTTGGTGAATAAATCACAAATATTAAAGTTAAAGTCCCATTAGTCACCATCACACACTGGTGAAATTACAGCTCTGCATTTGACCCATCCCTATGGGGATCAGTAAGCTGTGCTCAGGGACTATTTGGTTGTTTAACCGCCAATACAAACATTTAAAGCTGAGCGTCAAGCAGGGAGGCATTGAGTCCCATTTTTAAAGTCTTTGGTATGACCTGACCAGGATTTGAACCCCGATCTCCCAGTCCCAGGGAGGACACTCATACCACTAGGCCGCTGAGAAGGTAGGTATTGATTATCAAGGTCAAATATTTTATTATGGTAATAATTTTACACACGTAACTGCTTCCACACATTATTGATAGAAGATAATCACCTAAGGGAGTAAGCATGGAAATATCCAGAGACATGTCAGAATAGCTCTTCATTGACATGAAGTCCAAGACTGAACTGCTCTCTCCGAGGCCAGAACCATCTGACATCTAAAAAACACACATCCAGCAAATCAAGAAGTAAGTCAGAGGCAACCAACAAAAGTGAAACTTGAATGTAAATATTAATGGTAAATGGCCTGTATTTAT
Organism: Aphyosemion australe; assembly: GCA_006937985.1. Classification (NCBI taxonomy): domain Eukaryota; kingdom Metazoa; phylum Chordata; class Actinopteri; order Cyprinodontiformes; family Nothobranchiidae; genus Aphyosemion; species Aphyosemion australe. The sequence continues at coordinate 311,636 of SSNS01000287.1, read as the reverse complement.
ATAGCACCTTCTAGAGTCCTACAACCCCCCAAGGCACTTTACAACACAACCAGTCATTCACCTATTCACGCACACATTCACACACTGGTGGTGATGAGCTACAACCAATGTAGCCACTGCTGCCCTGGGGCGCACCAACAGAAGCATGGCTGCCGTACACAGGTGCCACCAGTCCTTCCAACCACCACCAGCAGGCAAGGAGGGTGAAGTTTCTTGCCCAAAGACACAATGACTGCAACAGACTGAGCGGGGTTTGAACCTGCAACCCTCTGGTTACGGGGCAGGCGTTTCGCTCCTCTATCACTGTCGCCCCATAAGTATTGATAGGAGAACAGAATACCTGTATGTCACAGATGCTGGACTTGGTTTCATCTGGTTTCAACATTATGTTTCGTTTCTGAAACATAAAAAAAAGCATGACTGACAACAGAACTTTACCAAAGTAAACTGTTGTAGAGGTTGTAAAGATGCTGCACCTGTCGAATCTGACTGACAGCTTTTGAGTGGTCGCCACCAGTCATCTTGTCCAGAAGTTCATCCACCCAACATTTTGTTGCACTTCCACAACCCTTGACGAAGTCCTGTATACTATATGAAGAAAAAACTTACAAAAGTCACTGCAAATTCAGAAATAACACTGGAAAGTTTCCATAATCTCAGAGTAATCTCAAAACTCTACCTTAGAGCACACTGAGCCCCAGTCTCATCTCCATAAGCTGAATACAGAGGGTCTATCTCATCTGACTGCAGATCTGGAAAAACTGAGTTCTTCTGCAGACTCTGGATGTTGTAGGCACTGCTAAGAAAAGTTACTAAACAAACCAAAAACAGGAAAAAACGGGTCATATTTTTACTGTCATTTATTAAACAGGACAATGAAAAAAATGTACCAAAAAATAAAAGCTAAATATAAAACATGTCTTGATCTACCTTTATGTCTTCTATCATCTTTAAACCCTAATGTTGTTAATCCAGGCATAAGTTTATGAGAAAGAGAATTTAAATCCACTTTGTGGGTCTCCTCTTCTGCAAAAGGAAATGTAGATTACATTCATTTGTCACACAAGGAAGAAAATAAGTCTTAAAAGATGGTAAACAAGCTGTGCAACATTAGCAAACCTTCTGCATCAGGATCAAGTTGATTTACAACAGTATATAAAAGAGCTCCATCCAGATCTCTACGCAAATATCCCATCTGAGTGAAAACAGAGTTCACTTATAAGAGATAAGAAACACGCACAACTGCACAGACACACTTGCCATTCATTCTTGTGTGTCAAAACACATCTGTGTCAGTTCATGTTTACTGAACATTATGTGTAGACATGTATTATTAACAGAAACCTTGGAGTTTGGCATGTATCTGTTGATGCGATCGCGGGCTTCATCTGCAGAATGCTCAACCAGCGCCAGAACATGTTCCTCTGCTGTGCTGTCGGTCAAGCTGCACGCATTTCCCTCCGGTTCAAACAAATAACTGAGGACATGTAAAAATAATTATTTTAACGTGTCAGTATCCTGGTACAAATGTGCTCAGCGTTTGTCTAACAACCTATTGGCTTCTAAAAGCCAATATTTGTTTTCAGTACAAATAAAAAAGAATCTTCTTACTTCATGTCTTTGACTGGTTGCTTTTTGGACTTTTTTACAGACTCAGCAGGGATGGAAATGGTTTCTGGAGGAGGAAGATCAGCTGTCAGGCCTTCGTCTCCCAAGATGGCTGCCTGCTGGGAGAAGTCCATGTCCTGCATGAAAGACATGCTGCGCTTCAGAGCCAATAGCCGCTCCTGCACAACAAAAAAAAGATGCACTTAATTTTATTAACTTAATTGGCAATGATATGAAACAAAGAAAGATGGACTTGCTGACAGCAAAGTGTCACATATGGATTTATAAGGATGTATATGATGCACTGAGGTCGTTATTTCAAATATAAGATTCAAACATTTTTATTTGGTCACATGACTTAGGGGGCAGCAATAGCTTAGGAGGTAGAGCAGGTTGTCCAGTAATCGGAGGGTTGTAGGATCGATCCCGGCTCCCGGCAGAGAATTCTGCTGTTGTGTCCTTGGGCAAGACACTTAACCCATCTTGCCTGTTGGTGGTGGTCAGAGGGCCCGGTGGCGCCTGTGCTCGGCAGCTGTGGCTACATTGTAGCTCATCACCACTAGCGTGTGAGTGTGTAAATGGATGAATGATAAACTTTAGTGTAAAGCACTTTGGAGTCCTCTGACTCTGAAAGATGCTATACAAGTGCGGATCATTTATCATGTATGACTTAGATACTAATGACTGACATTCTGTGCCATACAGAATTCAAATACGCTGCATTTCTAAAAATAACTCAAACCAATCTGCTGGTTAAAATGTCAGTGTTTTGAATATATTCCATCATTTACTATAAATATTAAAGTGTCATCCAACAACAGGTGACATTATTTCTAAGGTTAGTTATTCACTCATTTTAAACCTCATGGAAACTCAAACTGAATCCAAAGTGCACAAAAAAGTTAGATTTTATGATTTCATCACATTCCTTTTTTTAGGGTAAAGTAGTTCCTAAGTGTAGCAGGTTTTATTCTTACTTTTTTTAATTATACACTGAACAAAAATATAATCAATCAATCAAACTTTATTCCAGACAAAAGTGTCCATATCATAAGACACCAAAGACAAAATAAGAAATAAAAAAGGAAGTTCTATTTATATCATATTGATATAATTTATATCAAGAATAAGCATATAAATGCAACACTTTAGTTCTTGCTACCATTTTTCATGAGCTGAACTCAAAGATCTGAAACATTTTTATAAACACAAAAGACCCATTATTCTAAAATATGTTTCACAAATCTGTCTAAATCTGTGTTTGTGAGCACTTCTGCTTTGCTGAGGTAATTCATCCCAACTCACAGGTGTGGCACATCAAGGGGCTGATTAGACAGCATGAATATTGTACAGGTGTGCCTTAGACAGCCCACAATGAAAGGCCAATCTGAAATGTGCAGTTTGATCACACAGCCCAATGCCACAGATGTCACAACCTTTGAGGGAGAGAGCAATTGGCATGCTGACTGTAGGAATGTCTACCAGAGCTGTTGTCTGTGAAATGAATGTTCATTTCTCTACCATAAGCCGTCTCCAAAGGCATTTCAGAGAATTTGGCAGTACGTCCAAACGGTCTCACAACCGCGGACCACGTGTAACCACACCAGCCCAGGACCTTCACATCCAGCATGTTCACCTCCAGGATCATCTGAGACCAGCCACCCGAACAGCTACAGCAACAATTGGTTTGCATAACCAAAGAATTTCTGAACAAACTGTCAGAAACCGTCTCCCTCTGGAATCAGCTACCACCGTCAGTTAGACTATCTACATCTCTGCAGGTTTTTAAGAGTCGACTGAAAACACATTTTTATCGTCTAGCATTTCCAGACCTTGCTTGAAGTCTGCTTGTTTTTATGTGTCTATGTTCCATGCATTATGTATATGCATGTTTTATGTATTTTAAAAGTTTTATATTGTCATTTACTGTTTTAATTTTTTTTTGTTTTTTTATCATGTAAGGTGCTTTATAAATAAAGTTTTGATTGATTGATTGATTGTCTCAGGGAAGCTCATCTACATACTCGTCCTCATCGGAGTATGGACCTGACTGCAGTTTGTTGGCGTAACTGACTAAAGTGGGCAAATGCTCACATGCGATGGCATCTGGCACATTTGAGAGGGATGCAAGGCAAGGCAGCTTTATTTATATAGCACATTTCATACACAGAGGCAATTCAGTGTGCTTTCCATTACCAAGAATAGCGTGAACATTAAAATCAACGTGACAGCACAATTAAAATACCCAATACATTTAGACTAAATGAAATACACAGATTAATTTCAGATATGAAAATCTGAAAAAAGACAAGCTGATACAGTACAGAAGGTGCAGCATCAGAAACATTCATTGAAAGGCTGATGAACACATGAAATTTTACAATTTTGATAAAGTTTCTAGAGTTGGGGCACATTTGAGGTCATGAGGAAGCTGATGCCATCTGTGTGCATAGTAGCTAAAAGCAGCTTCACCCTGTTTGGTTCTGACCTGAGGTTCTACCAGCTGACTGCTTCCTAAGGCTCTCAGAGCCCGGCTGGGTGTAGATAGGAGGATCTTTGTTGACATTTTTTCATCATTGTGCGCATGAGCGAGGAGCTGTGTGGCAACAACATAAACAGTATGGCCTGCTATCAATACGCGACATACACTTTCACGTGAGTTTACGGGCGAAATACACAAAATATAAACACTTTAACATCTACAGACAGGAGGAGAGTTAGAGAGAAGCTTAAAATCTGTAATGAAGACAAAAATAAAGTTATCTAAAGCCCGTATGAGCTCTGGGATGACAGAAACGTTGGTCCGATTCGCCGGTGTTTTCTCCACAACTCTGCTGGGGAGACATTTATTCCTATATAACAGAAAGCTCTGGACCCTTCACTCATGAAGAATTAAAGGCTTACAAACATCTGTAGGTCTACGATTATTTTGTTTGAAGGACAGTTTGGCTGATCTCTTCTGCAAAACAGAAACCCGTGGTCGTGCTGAAAGCAGGAGTCGGCACCGGCTGGAGAGCAGAGTCACAGCGTGATTCACATCACCTGTGGGTGATTGCCAAAGAAAAAGAATCCTCACTGCGACTGCAAAGCCGGGTAAGTCTTCATTAGTCAGTGTTCTTATCTTTTTATTTATTTATTATAATGTTCGCGGGTTGAGACACCTGAATCACAACACAAAATCAATGACTCTGGATTTAAACTACACGAAGATGAATATTTTTAAAAACATCTTCTGTTATAAACAAATACTTAGTCACAAGGACTTACCATGAACAAATGAGCCTCACAAACTGTCCGTTGCTGCAGGAATCCAAGCTTTATTCGGACAGTTGGGTCGCCCGCAATCATCTCTTTCATATTTCATGGTCCTTTACGAGAAATTCTAATAAAACTTTTTATCAAGCCTCACACGAGCCGAACGATCAACCACACAGCAAGAATCATCCATCTGCTTCGCTAAATCCTCCTCCAAGTGTGCAAAATATGCTGTTTATTGCACAGGTCCTATGACGCAATGCGAAAAACATAAACATTCACGTCACAAAAGGTCCTCCTATACTGTAAGGACATTAACCTGTATTTTGGCCCCATGCCATTGAGTGATTTCTAAACTAGTAGAAGTACTTTGAAATGGATTCTGTAGTTTACTGGTAACCAGTGTAAAGATCTAAGAACAGGAGTGATGTGCTCAGTTCTCTTGATTCTTGTTAAGACTCTAGCACCAGCATTCTGAATAAGCTGCTGTTGTTTCACAGCTTTTTTGGGAAGACCAGCCAAAAGACCACTGCAATAGTCCAGCCTGCTGGAGATGAACGCATGAATGAGTTTCTCTAGGTCCTGTCTGAACATGTGACCTCGCAGTCTTGCTATTTGATGAAGATGATAAAACACTGATTTAGTTATAGCCTTAAAGGTTCCATATCATGCTATTTTAAAACTTTGAGAGCAAAGGTAGGCACAGTATATGATAAGATATTACCATTGGCACTATTGAGATGTCATTTATCTCAAATACGAGTTATTTTCGTCAGCCTGAATTTATACCTGGAAATGAAACACTTTGTTTCAGCAAAGCTCCGCCCATACCAGCTATGACAAAACGCACCTACAACAGCATCTTAAGCCTAATTTATGCTTCTGCGTCAGCTCCCCGAGGGAGAGATGCACACGCATTGATGGCGATGTTTTGCCTTCGGACTTCTCCGTAGCCTGGGGAGAGTTGCAGAGCAATTCCCCACCAGGACAACAGAGGGCATAGCGCTTTTCTGGGGTATCATGTCATGTATCCAGTACAAGATAGTGCATTTACTATTGTGTTTATTTTGTGGTTTTTGTATTTCAGATATTTTTTAACATGGACAAATTTGTCCTTCATTCTCCTCTGCCTCTTCATGAGATTGTCACCACTAAACCCACGTTTCCCATCATTTCCATCCATGAATAAAACGCTTGCTGCGTATCTTTATACTCCTCCAGTCACGGGTGAATAAACGTTCATATTTTCTGAGTTTTTCTGAGTTATTCTTCAAGCTGCTCTGTGTCTGCTGCTAGATATCTTTGGCTCTCTTTATTTTTTTAGGCGGCAATGGCAGTGCTGTTGACTAATTTAATACATCAACAGCACCGCCACTGCTGACTCTAAAAATAAAGAGAGCTGAAGATATCTAGCAGCAGACACGGAGGAGAATGAAGAACGCCTTGTGGGAAAAGTCCAAAAATATGAAAGTTTATTCATCAGTGACTGAAGGAGCACAAAGATACACAGCAAGCATTTTATTCGTGAACGGAAATTACGGAAATGTGGGTTTAGAGGTGCCGACCGCACGATGAGGTGAAGGAGAACGAGGGCCAAATTCATCCGTGTTAAAAGGTCTCTAAAATACATTAAAACAATGTAAACACAGTAGTAAATACACTATCGTGGACCGGATATGTGACTGTTATGGTGGCAGGATATCCCAGAAAAGCACTACGGCCTCTGCTGTCCTGGCGGGGAATTGCTTTGCAACTCTCCTCAGGTGACGGAGAAGTCTGAAGGGAAAACATCCCCGTGAATGCGTGTGGGTGACTCCACAGTGGAGCTGACGGAGAAGTATAAATTAGGCTTTATGGTTTTTACGGCGATGTTTTGTCTGACTCAATTATGACATCAAGATTTCTAACCTGAGTCTTTGTATTTATTCCTCTGGAGCCAAGTTGAGCATTAACCTCCATCCTATTCTTATTTCCAAAGACAATAACTTCAGTCTTGTCTTTGTTTAACTGAAGGAAGTTTGACTGCATCCAGTCACTAGGTGATAGAGCTAGGTAGATCTTTGTGTCATTTGCATAACTGTCATAGGTAATGCTGTTATTGTGTATGACCTGACCCAGGGGGAGCATGTAGAGATTGAAGAGCAGTGGTCCAAGAATTGAGCCTTGGGGGACCCCACATGTCATGGTGATATGCTTTGATTTATAATCACCAATAGAAACAACATAACTCCTGTCTTCGAGATAAGATCTAAAACAACTATGGACTGTGCCTGATAGTCCCACTCAGTTTATGAACCTATCAAGAAGGATGTTGTGGTCCACAGTATCAAAAGCTGCACTGAGATCAAGCATCACCAGAACAGATGTTTTGCCTGAACCTGTTTTGAGCTGAATATCATTTAATATCAGTGCAGTCTCAGTGCTGTGGTGTTGTCTAAAACTTGACTGAAAACCATCTAGCAGGGTGTTCGTTTCAAAAAGTTGTTCAGCTGGATCATAAATGCTTTCTCTATAATTTTCCCAATAAAAGGGAGATTAAAGATTGGTCTGTAATTATTCATCACTAAGGGATCTAGTTTGTTTTTCTTTAGAAGAGGCTTAACAGCAGCAGTTTTTAATGATTTAGGAAAATTACCTGACATTAAGGAGCAATTAACAATTTTCAGTACATCAGCTTTCAAACAACTAAAAACATTTTTAAAGAAGTTAGTTGGCAGGGTGTCCAGACAGCAGGTGGATGAATTTAAGGTCTAAACTATGTCCTCCAGTGTTTAAGCACTAATCACACTGAAAGCTGGCATTCTAGCCAGATTTTTCGAGTGTGGATGTAGCAGTAGTCTGGTTGTGTTGGTTGACATGAAAGAATGAACGGCTAATCTGATGTTTATAATTTTCTTGTTGAAAAAGAATGCGTTTCTAATGTCACCTTTGTATTTTTTTTTCTATGTATTCCTTGGACCCTGAGTCTCCAATAAAAGTCTACTACTAATGCAAACTCATTACACTTAGTTTGTGATATGAAATCAAGGTTAGTGAACCTCCTTGGAGCTTTTTGTTTGCCAGAGATAAGTTTGACCTTTTCGGGTGCGATGCTGTCAAGGACTTCACGAGTTTTGCAGTCGAAATCATTTAGAAGTGAATCAACACAGCTGATTGTTGGACTTGTTGACGTATTCATGAGTTCTACAGGGTGGGCCGTTTATATGGATACACCTTAATAAAATGGGAATGGTTGGTGATATTAACGTCCTGTTTGTGGCACATTAGTATATGTGAGGGGGCAAACTTTTCAAGATGGGTGGTGACCATGGTGGCCATTTTGAAGTTGGCCATCTTGGATCCAACTTTTGTTTTTTCAATAGGAAGAGGGTCACGTGACACATCAAACTTATTGGTAACGTCACAAGAAAAACAATGGTGTGCTTGGTTTTAACGTAACTTTATTTTTTCATGAGTTGTTTACAAGTCAGTTGACAACTCCACCCCTCTCTACCCCTGAGTGTCCAAGACATGCGGCCGCAGATCAGATGAAACGACAACAAAATCGATCATCGACCTGTGGCCTAAGGTATCCTGGTGCCAAGAGCACATATTGACACTTTTATGCTTGAACATGGTGTTCGTTATGGACAATCCATGACGAGCACAGAAGTCCAATAACAGAACACCACTCGGATTCAGATCAGAGGGGCCGTTCCTCCCAACCACACCTCTCCAGGTCTCACTGTAATTGCCCACGTGAGCATTGAAGTCCCCCAGCAGAATGAGGGAGTCACCCGAAGGAGCACTTTCAGTACCCCCTCCAGGGATTCCAAAAAGGGTGGGTAGTCTGAACTGCAGTTTGGTGAATAAGCACAAACCACAGTCAGGACCCATCCCCCCACCTGAAGGTTCACCGGGGTAAACCCCAACGCACAGGCACCAAGATGGGGGGCAAGAAGTATGCCCACCCCTGCTCAGCGCCTCTCAGTGGGAGCAACTCCAGAGTGGTAGAGAGTCCAACCCCTCTCGAGGAAACTGGTTCCAGAGCCAGAGCCATGTGTTGAGGTGAGTCCAACTATATCTAGTTGGAACCTCTCAACCTCACACAACAACTCCGGCTCTTTCCCCACCCGAGAGGTGACATTCCACGTACCAAGAGTCAGCTTCTGTAGCCGAGGATCAGACCACCAAGGTCCCCGCCTTCGGCTACCACCCTTTGCACATCGCACCCGACCCCTTTGGCCCCTCCCACGGGTGGTGGGCCCATGAGCTAAACATAATTAGATATTAAATGAAGCCAAAAGCTTCAAATGATCTGCAATCTGCAAAAAAAAAGTGCAGAATGACTTTAACGTTGATCTTTGCTAACGTTGTTGATCTTACAGTGAATGTTTAAGATTTCACGTTAGGGTATAACTAGTTAAATAACAAATGAGCAGTGTGTGTTATATTGTGTGTCCCTGTGTGCTGTCAGATGATCTGAGCTGCAGGCAGCTCTAAAAGCTCCCGGCGCTCTGCATCACTCCAGTTTATCATCTCAGCTGAAACGAAACTTATGCCTGTGTTTACTTTCATTTTCAATAGTTGCCAGCCGGAGCTCGACATTAATTCATCGCGTGATCATGACACCACCCTCTGTTGCGCCAACGCTTAATGTGCATTTATAAGACACACGGTTGAGATAATATTACGCTGATGTGCCGGCACGGTGTGTCTTATAAAGGGTCTTGGATAGTCTGGGAGGCGGACCTCCGCCCAGCTGCAGGCAGGGGGAGCACTTATGCTTGGCTGTAGCTGGTTGAGCTTGATGAGGAGGTTCTGAAGGGGAACGAAGGGGACACGACTACTATCGAGGCTAATGCTTAGTAGTATAAATTAGGCTTAGCTTCATCATCTTGTTCGGAGTTGTCGGATAGTAACGGTTGCTATGATGTGTTATTGGACAATAGCTGTTTTGGGGGCGGGGAAAGGCGAAAAGCTAATTGGAAAAGAATTTTGTTTTTAGTTTCTGTGATATAATACCTTGCTCATCATCTTGAACCCTGTATGGAGTAGCTTCTTGGCAGCTTTGTAGTACACAGTCTCTGGTCGGTTGTACACCATGGCGTTATCACACATCAGTTTAAAGTCTGCCTGTAAAACAAAAATGTTTAGCCACAGGTGCAGACCAACTTATGATCTTTGAAGAATTAGCCACCTTCCCATCTCTTGTTTAGGGCTGCTTAGTAAGCTAAATTCACCTTGAATTCAGTTACTGTGTTGTATTCATTGTTAATAATTTTGTCTTTCATTGTGCTGAAGTCCATAGGATGCTTGATGATCGATGAGTAACCAGGAGCAATTGCATCTGTTACTGGAAACGCAAAGAATCCATGTGGGTCTTTTCTGAAAGTACAAGAAATGCACCATTATTGTGATACAACAGCAACTTTCACACTTGATTAAACTTCCAAGTAGTGTTCTGACCTAATCTCGTCACAGCAAGTCAGCCATAACAAATTATAAAACATTTTATTTTTGTTCCACTTTTTAACTTTCCAAACAATACAAATTGCAAAATCAAATTTTAATAACTCTTGAAACATCACCTGTGCTCTGCTAACAGAAAAGTTGGTTCACTGGAAACAGTTTGCAGAGGAAGTAATGTTTTCTACAATGACATTATATAGCATGTATGGTATCATTCAAACAACTAATGCAAATGGAGCTATTTTAAGGTCTGACTGAGAGAAGGGTTAATATTGTGCAAATCAGATTGGTCCCAAATTCTTGATGTTTGGCTGGTTAGACTAAAGAAGATGAATGACAAAATCAATATTAGAATCCAAAATGAGTGTTTATTCAGTGAACTTATATTTGGAAATTCTGCAGTGTTGGCTTTCATGTGGTTAAAACTCAACAGAAATACAGATAAAAGAATTAAGAGTGAACTGTGTTTTTCACCTCTGCAACTGCCTCAAAAAGTGCTCTAGCAGTTGCTGACGAGGAGTGGATTCATTCTCTGTGTGTGGAAAGCACAAACAATTACCAGTTACTAATATATTTATACATAAATCTACACTGCTCACAAAAATTAAAGGAACACTTTCAAGAAACACATTAGATACATCAGATCTCAATATGAAGTTGGATATCTATACAAATAACGACAGGGCAATGTCTTAGGAACAAAAGGATGCCAAGTCTTTTAATGGAAATAAAAGGTTTCAGCCTACAGAGGGCTCAATTGTGTAGACACCCTAAATGAAGATGTGGCAGGCTAGTCCATTATTTCAAAACTTAATTTCTGCAACTCAAAATGCTTTTCAGTATCTTGTGTGGCCCCCACGAGCTTGTGTGCATGCTTGACAACGTCGGGGCATGCTCCTAATGAGACAACGGATGGTGTCTTGTGGCATTTCCACCCAGATCTGTGTGAGGGCATCCCTGAGCTCTTGTACAGTCTGAGGAGCAACCTGGCGCCGCCTAATGGACTGAAACATAATGTCCCACAGATGTTCTATTGGGTTTAAGTCAGGGGATCGTGAAGGCCATTCAATTGTTTCAATTCCTTCATCCTCCAGGTACTGCCTGCATACTCTTGCCACATGAGGCCGGGCATTGTCGTGCATTAGGAGAAAACCAGGACCTACTGCATCAGCGTAGGGTCTGATAAAGGGTTCAAGAATTTCATCTGGATACCTTATGGCAGTCAGAGCACCATTTCCTAGGCAGTAGAGGTCTGTGCGTCCCTCCATGGATATGCCTCCCCAGACCATCACTGACCCACCACCAAACCTGTCATGTTGAACGACGTTGCAGGCAGCATAACGTTCTCCTTGTCTTCTCCAGACTCTTTCACGTCTATCACAGGTGCTCAGGGTGAACCTGCTCTCGTCTGTAAAAAGTACAGGGCGCCAGTGGCGGACTTGCCAATTCTGGTGTTCTTGAGCAAATGCCAGTCGAGCTCTACGGTGCTGGGCAGTGAGCACAGGGCCCACTACAGCAGAGGTTCCCAAATTCTTTTCTTTGGGGACCCCCTTGCCTGTGTCCAAGACAAGCCACGACCCCCAAACCCAACCCCTACACGCATACACACGTTAAATGTGATAATTTGCAAACTTTATACAGACATACAGAGTTATAACTTTTATATTGAGTTCTGATCATACTGTAGGGTGTGTTATTGGGATTTTATAAATGGAATTTTTACAAATAAAATCTTGCTAACCTCACAACCTCAGCAAAGACAAAATTATGGGGACCCCCTGTAATCGTGTGGGGACCCCATTTGGGGTCCCGACCCCTGATTTGGGAACCCCTGCACTACAGGACGTCGGGCCCTCAGGCCATCTTCATGAAGTCTGTTCCTGATTGTTTGGGTAGAGACATTCACACCAGTGGCCCTCTGGAGGTCATTCTGTAGGGCACGAGCAGTGCTCAGCCTGTTCCGCCTTGCACAAAGGAGCAGGTATCGGTCCTGCTGATGGGTTGTGGACCTTCTACGGCCCTGTCCAGCTCTCCGAGAATAACCGCCAGTCTCCTGAAATCTCCTCCATGTTCTGGAGATTGTGCTGGGAGACACATTAAACCTTCTTGCTGCAGCACGTGTGGATGTGCCATCCTGGAGAAGTTGGACAACCTGTGCAACTTCTGTAGGGTTAAGGAATCGCCTCATGCTGCCAGTAGAGATAATTACTCAAGCCAAAACTAGCACGAGTGGAAAACCAGCCAAAAAAGATCAAGAGGGAGAAACTTGAAATGACCTCCACATGTTAAACCAGTCCTGTTTTGAGGGTTTTGTAATTGTTGCCAATTTAGTGTGCCTGTCATTAAGTTCATGAACACCAATACAGCTGAAAGTGATTACCGCATTTTCCGCACCATAAGGCTCACCTGATTATAAGGCGCACAGCCAATCAGCGTCCTAGTTAAAGGTTTGGTCCGCACATAAGGCTCACCTGATTATAGGGCGCACCCAGCAATTGGTACAATAAGCCAAACAAAAGAGTTAGATCAAAAATCAAACTTTATTTTAACTCACATTTTTTTTCATTCGTCGTCCATAAATCCCTCAAAACCCTCGTCCGCTGTGTCTGACATGAAGAGCTGACCCAGCACTGAACCCAGCATGCTCGGCTCCGACGCGCCCGGCTCATCGCCGTCAGAGTCAATGTCACTGTCGTTGCTCGGCTCTCCCGTTGTGATCCCGGCCTTGGTGAAAGCTCGAACAACAGTCTGGGTGGAAACGTCAGCGATCCACTCACAGATGGTGGCATAAGTGGATCGGCGCTGCCTGCCCGTCTTGGTGAACGTGTGTTCGCCATCAGTCATCCAGCGCTCCCACGCTGCTCGGACTTTCGCTTTGAAAGACCGGTTCACCCCAATGTCCAGCGGCTGGAGTTCTTTGGTTAATCCACCCGGTATGATGGCGAGCTCCGTGTTCATCCTCTTCACCTGGACTTTAACGGCGTCGGTGAGATGGGCCCGCATGGAGTCGCAGATCAGCATGGCTGGAGAAGTGTGGAAGAAGCCGTCCCGTCTTTTGGTGTACACCTCCCGCAGCCACGCCGCCATCATGTCCTCATCCATCCAGCCCTTCGGGTTCGCCTTGATGATCACGCCGACGGGAAACTTTTCTTTGGGTAAAGTTTTCAGCTTGAAGATGACCATCTGCGACAACTTCTGGCCATCAGCCTGGCAGGCCAGCACGACAGTGAAGCAGGACTTCTCATGGCCGGTCGTCCGCACAGACACCGTTCTAGTCCCGATTTTCTCAACGGTCCGGTTCACCGGGATGTCGAAGGTAAGCGGGACCTCGTCCATGTTGGTGATGTGCTGGGGCTGGATGTTTTTGTCTGCCATCTTCTTAGAGCAATAGGAGCGGAACAACTCTAGCTTTTCAGCGTAGTCGGCGGGTAGCTGCTGCGAGACGGTAGTTCTGGTGCGGATAGAAAGTGCTCGCCTCCGCATGAAGCGAAAACACCAGGAAGGGCCTCCTATGAAGTCTGCAATGTCCATCTCTCGTGCAAATCCTGCAGCTTTGAGACGAATGGAGACGGTGGAGACGCTTCTGCTTGCCGCTCTGTGACCCACTGCTCAACTCGGTTTTCAAGGAGCGGCCACCTTGCCTTGTTGCCTCTGAAGCTGCGCTGCGTTTTCTTCACCTGCAGCAGCTGGTCTTCCATCTTTCTCCACTTGCGGATCATCGACTCGTTAATGTTATATTCTCTCGCTGCTGCTCTGTTTCCATGCTCAACGGCGTGAGCGATGGCTTTGAGCTTGAATTCTGCCTCGTACGCGTGTCTCTTCGTTGGTGTCATGGCTGGTTACCGGTATACCTGCGTGTAGTGCCACACCTTTTATTTGATGAGGATGGGCGGTGCTACAGGCCGGCTCTTTGTTTACCTGCGGACGCAGGTGAGGCTGGCCTCACTTACGTCCGTATAAAAGGCGCATCGTATTAAAAGGCGCACTGCCGGTTAAGGGGAAGATCAAAGGTTTTTAAATGCGCCTTATGGTGCGGAAAATACGGTAACAATGCCCTCAGCTGCTTAATCAACCAGAAAATTATCAGACAGGTTTAATTGATTTCATACCAGGCCCAATAAAAAAAAGTGTTCCTTTAATTTTTGTGAGCAGTGTATATTGACCGATGTGTTAACATGCAGGCACTCTTGCCTTGTTGTGTTCGACATGCTCTAACTGGTCTGTCTCCTTGTTGTTCGACTTCCATCTTCAGAGCAGGGTGAAACTCTTCCACTTCAGGCTTCATTTCAAACCTCTCTTTCTTTTTTCTCTTCTCTTCTGGCTGAATAAATATAGATGGGATGTTCATGACACTGCAAAGTAATCATTAAAAAAATGATAATTCATAATCTCAAAATGTCTTCTCACCTCTAATGAAATGCTAATACTTTTTGGCAGAGTGAGGGGTTCAATAGGTGGACCTCCGCAGGCAGCAGCTGCTGCCTCCGATTCATTCTGCTCTCGTTCTCTTTTCTTTCTTTTCTCCTCCTGTCAAGCAAAGGCACATTTTAAATTAAATTATAAAATCATGAAACAAAATTTCTCTAAGACCGAAGCATTTTTTTCTGGATGTGAATCTAATTTTCTTAGCCATTTCAGATTAGTAGGACCTCACAAATCTTAAGAAAAGAAAGCATTGTTCTATTTTGTATAGGCTCCGCCCTTTAAGGACGTCACTTCTTGGTTCATCCTTCTCCAACAAATCACACTGAAGAACTTTTTATCCACACCCACTTAGGGTGGGCCTCCCAGTTCCCCATTGGCACTTACACACTAGCATCGGCTCTACACGGCTCCGCCGGCCCCAGCCCAGCCGCGTTGGTTCCACACTGCCTTAGGGATTAGGGGTGTTCCAAAAAGGGTACTTCACGATCCGATCCGATTTCGATTATGGGAGCTTCGATGCTTCGATTATAATGGTTGTTGGTTCGATTCGATTACTGGTGCCACGATTCTTCGATTATTGACATTTTTAATGCTTTTTTTCATACGAGATTGATTGTCTTCTTCTTTGTCTACATTTGTAAATAAATAACCTATCAATTAACTCAGTTCCTCTAAAACTACTCTCAGTAACTAAATACTTTTGTTTTACATTTAACTATTTTTCAAAGACAAAATCTTATTTTATGACTGTATGACTTGTGTAAATATTTGCACTTTGACCAACTTAACTTCGATCAGGGAAAGCTTTTTAAACATTTAAAACCTGCTAGGGAAACATTTTTTCTCTCCTTCCTTTACTTTATTTAACAACAGAACATTATTAGAAAACAGTTCAATAACATGCAAAACAACATGCTATCACCTCAACTGTCTTACAGCTTTTGAGATATTGAATAACATTTCATTTCTACTGGTAACAATGTAATGGTGGCATGTCTATAATGTACGGGTTGGCAATAATCCAGTTTAAATTACGTTCACAGATAGAAGTGCTTGTGAATTACATACTACAACGGCTTGCCATAGTCCTGGAGCGGTGTGTTGCGCAATCTCGAAGCAACAACAACGTCGTGAGTCCCGGTAGCTGCTGTGGCTCTGCTCCATAGCGCTGCAGACAGCTACGAATAAACAGGATGGTGGGACTTTTCTTCCGCTTGTACAGTTTAGTCATTCTTAGTTCCAAGATCATTGTGTTCTTTTGGAACCCACGGCGTGAGTCTGCTGTCCGCTAGCTTAGTTAGCATTAGCCAATCTGCCCGTAGCTGCGCGTTTGATCCCAAACTTTGGACCGTTTCTGCTGGTTCCTCTATTTTCCTCCACAGCACCTAGATTACCACATTGTGCGCCAGTAAAAAGCATCTTCCTTACACAAAAACAAATAACTTACATTTGTTAAGGCTCCGATTACGTGTATTTTTTTTAGTACCGGCTTTGCAACAAAGCTTCACGTTATTTATTTTTTTAAGCATCGACGTTCATCAATCGATTCTGAATCCTCACGTGAAGCTTTGCGATGCATCGTCACATCGATGAAATGCACCCACCCCTATTAGGGATGCGGACGTAGTTGAGCACATGGGCAGTCTTCAAAATCGGCCCAAAAAATTGGCCAGTGCTTGGTGCAACAGAGGGTGATGTCATGATGACGTGTGGAATTACCGCCAAGCTCTGGCTGGCAACTATTCACTTTTTAAACAGAATCAGCTGAGATGTTAAACTGGAGCAATGCAGAGCTTCGGGAGCTTCTCTCCGTTAGAGCTGGAGCACAGATCATCTGACAGTTCACGGGGACTGTGGAGGACAGACACCTTTAGGAGCGGATTGTGAAAAAAACTTAAAGAGCGCAGCTTCGATCGCAATAAAAAGCAAGTTATGTCCAAGCGGAAGTCCGCGGCAGCGCAGAGACTGCCCCATATCCCCTTTATGGGGCGATGGTAGCAGAGGAGTTAAGTGCCCGCCTTGCAACCAGAAGGTCGCAGGTTTGCGTCGCGCTCAGTCTGTCGCTGTTGTTGTGTCCTTGGGCAAGACACTTAACCTGCCTTGCCTGCTGGTGGTGGTCAGAGGGACCGGTGGTGCCAGTGTACGGCAGCCTCGCCTCCGTCAGTGCGCCCCAGGGCAGCTGTAGCTACAATGTAGCTCGTCACCACCAGGGTGTGAATGTGTGCGTGAATGGGTGAATGACTGATTGTGTTGTAAAGCGCCTTTTCTAGGACTCTGGAAGGCGCTATATCAAATACAGGCCATTTACCATTTATACCACCATTGTGTAATCTTTTGTAGAAAGGACACGATTGCGCCATGGTCTGACCACTTCTAAACGACCTGAGGCTCCCTGATGCTGGCTCAGATTTGCGGCAAATTGGCAGCATTGTTTTATAAAAGAGGCTTAAGTTTTCGGGCCTGAGTGATTATTTTGGATGAGATCTATGCTTCTCCTTGTGACTCTGCGGAGGAAACCATACGTCTTTCTTCTGTCCAGTGCGCATGCCAACACAGCACGCACGGCCACACCACAGCGCTCCCAGCGTCTGTTTGTGCAATATAGAGGCAATTCCGCAGGACATCTCCTGTCTGCTCAGAGTGTTTTACACTGGTTGTGTGAGAATTCTCTCATGCGTAGCTCTCCTCTGGATTCTCCCAAGAAGTTGAGAGCTCACGTCACCGGAGGGTTTTCACCCTCCGTGGTACTGCAAGGAGAGATGACTGTGGAGGACGTTTGCACAGCAGTTGTGAACATCACCATGCCTAATTTTCTGCGCAGCATTTCTGTCTTCTCTATGTCTCACTCCATTCTCAGAGCAGCAACGAGGTGATTATTGGTTGTGTGCCAGCTGTTAGCATGCCCTCCCTACTGTTAAACATGAAACAAGCTGATAATTGATGATCAGCCTTGGCTCGTGATTCCTGCTGGTTGTGTCACTTGGATGAGTTTCATTATCCCCTGGGATTGGTCATCCAACCGTTGCTGTGTCACCATACGTGGGGGTTTGTGCCTACACGCGTTTTCTGCTGAGTGTTTATGACCCTCCTGCAGGTTCAGTTTCTGCCTATGCTGCATTCATGGCCGTGCTTGGCTCCACAGCGGGACGTCACACTTGACGTGCTCTCCATCAGTTGCTGAACATCTTAAAACTTGCATCAATGCAACAGCTCTGCAGCAGGCCCACAGAGGGTGACGGAGACATGCCCAATTTTTTTAACTGTACGTCAAAATTGACAAAGACTGCAAGTCTGTGACTGTTCAGGACAAGGCTTGCTATAAATTTGTCAACAGCACCGCCATTCCCCCTCAAAACAAATTAAACGAGTGTCGAAGATATTAAGCAGCAGACACGGAGCAGATTGAAGAACGTCTCACGGAAACAGTTTGACGATATAAACGTTTATACACCTGTGACTAAAGGAGAACAGAGATACGTAGCAAACTTTATTCGTGGACGGAGATTACAGGAAACGGGGGTTTAGAGGTAGTGACTGGGAAATCTGGTGTTACAATACGTAACCGTTTTCTAATTTTTTAAACTAACAAAAATTAAACCGTAAACACTTTAAAATTAAAATCTAATTTCCCTACATAATAAAAACAGGTTTAAGTTGAACAAACTAAATGCTAAAATGCAAGAAGCAGATGTCCTTCTTAGGAGACACAGGGAGGGTCCTGGGGGGTTTCGTGGCACCGTTCCTCTTTTTACTAACCTTCCGTCGCCTTCTCTCCTCTTCATCCACATATTTGTCTTTATCCTTTTCAGATTTTTTCTTCTTCTTTTTCTTCCTCTCTTTGTGGCGTTCTCGCTCGTGGTCTGACCTGTCGTCAAAGTCGAGGCCTGAACCAGAGAGTTCTGTCACTTCACTCCCCCCAACTTTCAGCTTGATCTTCAGGGGCTTTTCAAGAGCTTTATCCTCAAAGTCTACAACCAAAGAGAGAAGCAATTAACATTACATTTATGAATGGTACAAATCATTTAATGCCTATACCAAAGTTAAATAAGTGAGTTAACATCTTATATATTTTTCTTTAAAAAATATTAACAGTCTACGCCAATAACTAATTATTTGTCAAATTAATTTTAGCAACATTGTGTAGCAAAATGTGATCAGTCTGGCCGTGGCACTAGTAGTTCGTTAATACAGCTTCCTGCCATTATATTTTGATATCATTTTATTATCCTTAAAACATACTAGAAAATTAACAGTTTCTCTTTTAGGCAAATGGCACCATAGAAATGAATAGACAGTGTATTTTACGGCAACAGCCATAAAACAAATTTGCGCCATCAAAATAAGGAGTGGATAAGATTTTAAATTAAATTAAAAATTTTAGCAAGCCATAAAACTAAAAATTAAAAATAACAGTCAGCTTATGAATAGAACCTGATACCTTCAGCAGTTAAAGTAACTGCCTCTAATTTTTTTGTGTCAAATATTTAAATATGACTACACATTTCTGTATTTAATTTAAATTCAACGTCTACAATATAAAGTCTTTTCTTCAGTCAGAAATTCTGTCTTGTTCTGACCTAACCTTTAGCTGAGTTGTGTAATTTAAATTTCAACAGTCAATTACTCAATACTTGTTTTTATTTGATATCAAAGGAGGTAAAGATGGCTATTTGATCGTGGACATACTAACGTGAGTGGAAACAACTGCCCATCTCACGTTTCTCTTCCTAATTAAGTTTCTAGTGGAAATGTATACAAAGTGAAATTTAAGTGTAGATGTGCAGTTTGTTATTAAACAACACTTGGGTTTACTGCGAATCTCCACTTTACCAGTTGAACATTGCTAACGTAAAGCTAGCTAGAACAAAAGCAGGTAGTTTGACGGTAATAATAACTTAAATAATCAGGTACCACCAACTGTTATCCACTCCGGTTTGTGTTTCTTGTGTTTTTTCCCCATATCTTCGACTACTCGGTCAAGGCTTAATGTTTATACGAGTATTCTAGTCACGGTTTACGAACTGAATGAAACAAGCTAATAACATCAGCAACAAGAACCGGATGTAGACCCTTGACAGCGTAAGTTGTACTTCCGGTGTCATAAAGCACCGCGCTGAATTTAACGGTCGACTTTTCGACAACAGTGCTCTTTCGTGAAAAGGTACAATAAACTTGATTGATGCAAGCAATTGGTTTAACATCATAAACTGTTGTGGTGAGCATTTGTCAGCTATCTATTTTGTGTTCTGAACTTACGCATTTGAGCTAATTACCTAGCACAAACACTGTGGCGAAGGTTTGCTACAGAACCGAATAACTTCTGAAACATTTTCTGGCTTTCCTTGCAGTAGAAGAATGGAGACTGATCGAATGGAGGTGACCAACAAGCCAAATGTCAACGTGGAAGTCCACGTGAAATCCATCAGGTGAGTTTTATGCGTTGGTATTTTACACATATTGATGGAACACAGGCATTTAACAAGTTTAAAACTCTTACTCTACTTCGGTAAAGTTAGCAAGATATTCACAGATTCGACATTTGCGGTTCAATAACTTTTGACCCGAACGCTATTTTGACACAAAACACACCTCTTTGGTATCGTGGCAAGGTAGTGAACAAGCTACAACCTTCTTTTTAGAAGAAAAAGACGTGACGAGCTCCACACGCGTTAAAATCTTTGAAATTCTCCTCTGTGAGCCGACGTAAATTCCCCGGACATATAGGGACCGTCTGCAAATAGAAAGACCTGAAACGTATAATGGTTAAAAAAAAATCTAAATCTCTACCCTTGTACACTGAAGTGTCACCATATTCACAAAATCTAACACTAAACATATGCTAAACATACTACACCAGTTAGTTTAATCCAGAAATATATTTTTAATTTTAGCTGAATTTGAAATGTTGTACACTAATTGCTCCATTGTACACTGTAGTGACACATTATGACAGCTGATCACTGGTTAATTTCTCTCCATACTACACCTTTTATTTGTTTTTTTAAATACTTATCTGATTATTGTAAATTTTAAAATAACATTTTTAAACTTAGAAATTTCAATGGCTTCTACACTGTAAACTCTACTGACACAAAATTACCTCCTGTTGATCACCACTTACCTGCTCTCCATACTACACCGTTTAGTTTTTGGAAAAACCATTCCTCTGATTTTTGGTGAATTTTTTAAACTTAGAAATTTCAATAGCTTCTACACTGTAAACTCTACTGACCCAAAAATGGTCTCAAAATATCCCCACTTACCCGCTCTCCATACTACACCTTTTACTTTTTGGAAAAATCACTCTTCTGATTTTTGATGAATTTTTTAAACTTAGAAATTTCAATAGCTTCTACACTGTAAACTCTACTGACCCAAAAATGGTGTATACTTATCCCCACTTACCTGCTCTCCATACTACACCTTTTACTTTTTGGAAAAATCACTCTTCTGATTTTTGATGAATTTTTTAAACTTAGAAATTTCAATAGCTTCTACACTGTAAACTCTACTGACCCAAAAATGGTCTCAAAATATCCCCACTTACCCGCTCTCCATACTACACCTTTTACTTTTTGGAAAAATCACTCTTCTGATTTTTGATGAATTTTTTAAACTTAGAAATTTCAATAGCTTCTACACTGTAAACTCTACTGACCCAAAAATGGTGTATACTTATCCCCACTTACCTGCTCTCCATACTACACCTTTTACTTTTTGGAAAAATCACTCTTCTGATTTTTGATGAATTTTTTAAACTTAGAAATTTCAATAGCTTCTACACTGTAAACTCTACTGACCCAAAAATGGTCTCAAAATATCCCCACTTACCCGCTCTCCATACTACACCTTTTACTTTTTGGAAAAATCACTCTTCTGATTTTTGATGAATTTTTTAAACTTAGAAATTTCAATAGCTTCTACACTGTAAACTCTACTGACCCATTGTGTGCATGCTTGACAACATCGGGGCATGCTCCTAATGAGACAACGGATGGTGTCTTGTGGCATTTCCTCCCAGATCTGTGTGAGGGCATCCCTGAGCTCTTGTACAGTCTGAGGAGCAACCTGGCGCCGCCTAATGGACCCAAACATAATGTCCCACAGATGTTCTATTGGGTTTAAGTCAGGGGATCGTGAAGGCCATTCAATTGTTTCAATTCCTTCATCCTCCAGGTACTGCCTGCATACTCTTGCCACATGAGGCCGGGCATTGTCGTGCATTAGGAGAAAACCAGGACCTACTGCATCAGCGTAGGGTCTGACAAAGGGTTCAAGGATTTCATCTGGATACCTTATGGCAGTCATAGCACCATTTCCTAGGCAGTAGAGGTCTGTGCGTCCCTCCATGGATATGCCTCCCCAGACCATCACTGACCCACCACCAAACCTGTCATGTTGAATGACGTTGCAGGCAGCATAACGTTCTCCTCGTCTTCTCCAGACTCTTTCACGTCTATCACAGGTGCTCAGGGTGAACCTGCTCTCGTCTGTAAAAAGTACAGGGCGCCAGTGGCGGACATGCCAATTCTGGTGTTCTTGAGCAAATGCCAGTCGAGCTCTACGGTGCTGGGCAGTGAGCACAGGGCCCACTACAGGACGTTGGGCCCTCAGGCCATCTTCATGAACTCTGTTCCTGATTGTTTGGGTAGAGACATTCACACCAGTGGCCCTCTGGAAGTCATTCTGTAGGGCACGAGCAGTGCTCAGCCTTGCACAAAGGAGCAGGTATCGGTTCTGCTGATGGGTTGTGGACCTTCTACAGCCCTGTCCAGCTCTCCGAGAATAACCGCCAGTCTCCTGAAATCTCCTCCATGTTCTGGAGATTGTGCTGGGAGACACATTAAACCTTCTTGCTGCAGCACGTGTGGATGTGCCAACCTGGAGAAGTTGGACAACCTGTGCAATTTCTATAGGGTTAAGGAATCGCCTCATACTGCCAGTAGAGATAATTACTCAAGCCAAAACTAGCACGAGTGGAAAACCAGCCAAAAAAGATCAAGAGGGAGAAACTTGAAATGACCTCCACGTTAAACCAGTCCTGTTTTGAGGGTTTTGTAATTGTTGCCACTTTAGTGCACCTGTCAAGTCCATGAACACCAATACAGCTGAAAGTGATTAACAATGCCCTCAGCTGCTTAATCAACCAGAAAATTATCAGACAGGTT
Organism: Aphyosemion australe; assembly: GCA_006937985.1. Lineage (NCBI taxonomy): Eukaryota > Metazoa > Chordata > Actinopteri > Cyprinodontiformes > Nothobranchiidae > Aphyosemion > Aphyosemion australe. Next base: position 288,729 of record SSNS01000287.1, on the reverse strand, counting down.
TAATTGATTTCATGCCAGGCCCAATAAAAAAAGTGTTCCTTTAATTTTTGTGAGCAGTGTATTTCCAGACGGTCCCTGAGCGAGCGGACTGGTCCGTCGGCCCATAGAGATTAATGTAACGCGTCGGGAGCAGAGCACGAGAGAGGACGGGTTTTTACGAAAAAAACGATGTTGTAGTTTGTTCACTACCTTGCCACGATACCAAAGAGGTGTGTTTTGTGTCGAAACAACGTTCGGGTCAAAAGTTATTGAGGCGCAAAAGTCGAATCTGTGAATATCTTGCTAACTTTACCGAAGTCTTATATTTCTGAATAAATCATGTAAATTCTAACTCTAAATCTGTTACAGCAATTTCAAGATTTCTGCTGTAACTACATTCTGTGAATGTGAACCACGATGTCAGCTGTTGTACCTTCTTAAATAGCTGCTTAATGCATGCATGACCAAAGTGCAGCCCAGGTTCCGTTTGCAGCCATTGAAAGGATTTTATGAGGGCCCCAATTGAATTTTTTGGAATATATAATTTTTACCTGTGCTTGTGTGGTTTTTAGGGATGCATCAATACCAGATATTTTCTAATTGAGAACAAGTTCAAGTAGTTACTTTTGAGTACTTGCTGATACTGAGTACTGATATGAGTACTAATAAATGCCATTACATTCCTTGTAAATGAACTGAAATTCTTTTATTTTCATGGGAAAGCTCCTGGGAAAAAATGCTTACTTTTTAAATATATTATGCTTTTATAGAAGTACCCTTTTCTAGAGCTAACGGAATCACTCTCTCAGAAGAATATCTTGCACAAAAAAGCAGCACGTGTCACAGTTTCAGGGCACCCACATAAACAAAGCCCACCTGGGTATTTCTTTTGAATTGACCACAAGCCTACAATGCCCCAGCCATAATCTTGTTATTTTGCTCTTGTTATTTATATTTTCTATGGCTTTGATTTATGCAGTTTACTCGGCTGGAATATTTGTCCTTAGACCCTTTGCATGTGACATCACGCTACTCATTGGAATGCCTCTTTCGCCATGATGGAAGTGAAAAGAACTGTTTGTTCATTAAAACTCTGTTAAGCTACTCAAAAAAAAGCTATTTTATAGCCTTATATTGCTTTTATGTTTTGTTGTTTTTACCACAAAATGTTAACAGCTTGTTGCGCAGTGGGCTGCAGTAATAAAGGGTGTAAATCCAACTTGTCATTACTGAATAGACCCTTTTCGCAAAAACTGGAAGTTCGCGATCGTTGGGAAAACTCATTCCTAACTAGGTCAGATTTCAGTCAGCATGGATCGTGTCTGCACTAAAAACCTTTTACATTTGCCCAATATAAAATTCTAAATAGGTCGCAGATGACCACAAAACACACAGCAATATGACACTGGAATGCAGAGCTGCTACCCATGAAAAATAAATAAATTACAGCGATATTACATTACAGCCTGATGATCTTATTGTTCTAACAATATAATTTTCACGTTCTTAGAATAAAACTTTCACTTTGAAACAATATAACATCATGTTCTAACAACATACAAATACATAATATAGAATATATAATATAAAATGTATGATAATTATATTGTACAACTGTGATAAACGTCTATGAATGTGAAATTTATATTGTTTGAACAATAACTGTTAACGTGGCATCGCATTAATTTTATTTTGCGTGGGTGGCAGCTCTAAACTATGAGTTCAGCATCATTTACTTGTCATGAACACATAAAAGAACTTACATTATAGCAGACTTACCTGCGGGGGATAACGTAGCATCATCAGGGTCCAGCCTTGTCACCTACTTTGCCTTTTCTAGCCCCTGGCTCTCCAATTCCTGTGCTGCACAAACTACCGTTTGTGTTACCGAACATGTAGACTCCTGGGGTGAAGTTATTCCAGGAGAATAGACATGGTACCGCATCCGAGTTAAGACGGCTAACACTTAGCCAGCCCCAGCACGTAAACATAGCCGTGAAGTGTCTGCTGCAGACATAAGTATTTCCCCTTTAATTAACAAAATTGAGCCCCTCCTCACGCGTGATCGCCCTTAGACAGTTTTGTCTTACATCGGTAGATGTTAGAAACGAATGGAAATGGAGATAGGACTGCTTCAGAGCATGAGAAAAACAGACTGATAAGTAACGCTGCAATAATTCTTATTTTCCGCTGCACTGACATATTTCCGGTTAAAAACCCCGGAAGCATGAAAAAGGTCTATAACTTTGATGGAGACAGAAGATGGGGATGGACAGCAACAGTCAATCAGACAGACTAGTAGCCCTCAAAGTATTTGTAAATTTGCAGCGAACACTTTACTAAGTTTATTGTGTGAAAATTATGGCATTTAGCTTGATGAGCTTCACCTTTATGAGATATTGATGGCCTCCACCCTGATGTGAGGGTAGCAGCTGGTCCCGTTTACCCAGCCAGCGACAATAAACTGGTAGGGATCCGGACTTTTTTAGGTTTCTTATCTCAGCTCCAGTGTAAAGTGAATACCTTTTATCACGTAATGTTATAAATCTAGTGGGGTGAATTCTCAGAAACTTGATCAAATTGGTGAACATCAGCAAGAAGAAAGTATAAGTTTGTTCGTAAGCTAGTTAACTCTAACTTTTGTAAATACCTTTGTCTATGAGCCCCACCTAGTTGTGCTAAATATTTTGTTAAGTGAATTGGGCTTGACCTAGTAGAAGCCAGGCTAAACTGACAAAATAAAAAACATCTCAGTCACCACTTTTGTCGTATGTTCAACATACCCATCAAGTACACCATGGCGGACCCACGTGGTCAGTATCGGATTATGTAGTATCCAGACAGGTTTTATGAGTACAAGTAAAAATACACATGCAAAATTTATCGAGTCGATGTGGATGCTGGAATTGGTGCATCTCTAGTAGTTTTTATTTTTATATTTTAGAGTTTACTAGTATGAGGCCTATTTATGTTTTTGTGGATTAATTTGTCATACCCTTTTATCCCAAGTGACTTACAAGTTCCTAAAATTAATGTTTTTGGTCAATTTTTGGGCCATACAAAATAACTTTTGCATTTTGTAAAATAAATATAGACAATTTTGTGGTCTTCAAGGACTTTTAACTTGATGATTTTGTCCCTTATCTTGAAAAGCTTGGATTTCCTCCTTGTCTTAATGGATCCATGATGCAAAAACTTAAAATGTTGCAGGTGTTAGTAATTAAGTTGCTTTTGAGAATAACTGATTCTATTCATGTCTGTGTTCCAGCACAGCAAAACTGTCCGAGGTGCGTTCACAAGTCGAGGCTCTACTGAATCGCCACAGTGTGTTTTATGGGAACTACAAATGGACAGAGTTTGATCAAGAGTTCCTACAGAGGCACGTAGAATCAATAGCCATAGTTGATCTTGATGGAGAAATATCACAGGTAGGTTGTCTTGGTTAGAGTTTTTTAAGGCAAAAATTTTCAAGTAACTTAATTTTGTTTGTGCTTCAGTTGCTTGATTTAAAGAGCTGTTCTGTCTCCATTCACATCTTCACCCTGATTGAGGAAGGGCCCAGCATGCTCAATTTAGAGGAGGACGAAGAGCTCTCAGCAGCAAATCACTGGTTGTTGCCAGCAGGTGATTTTTCATAAAATCTTGCTTTCCTATTTAAAGTGTGAGCCAGGTTTTTGGTCTCAGAATGTGTGTTTTAATCGTTTTAACTAGGGGTGGGACTCAATTAAAAAAAATTAATCTAATTAATTGGAGGCTTTGTAATTAAATAATCTTGATTAATCGCATTTTAATCTTTCAAGAAAATTTGCTCCAAAAGCAATTTATTTAAATAAAAAATAATGAGACAGAGAATCAAACAATAGTCATTGACATTATTATTGTAATTTCTAATCTTTTAATTTCTAAAAAAAATACTTTTAAATTGTATTTCAATTCAAAATAGGAGAAAAAATATATATGTATATCACTGACAAAAATAGGACAGACCTAAAAGTACAATACTTTTTTAAGTACATTTTGATAATGGTATTGTCTTTAAAATAATAATAATAATAATAATGGGTTGATAGAATGTGTGCAATTTGATTTGATTTAGCATCATTAGAGACAGAAATGAAGGCAAAAACACATGGAGAGGGATTTCTGAGCACTCATTTGATTGTTTTAGTTGTGTTTGGAGCACATAAAAAGGTTTACATGGTCTTGTAGCCAAGGTTCTGAGCTTTCTTTAGAGGTGCAGCTTGACTATATTGATATTTAGGGTATGTATTTTGCTGCTAAACTTCAACATCCCCCAATTGGGGGACCCTCGGGCTTAAAGGGTTAAATGCGTTAATTTTTTTAACACGTTTTTTTCCAATTAATCAATCATATTTAACACGTTAAATTCCCACCCCTAGTTTTAATGTAACAGAAAATATAAAGCTATATTTGCAAATCAATAAATAATAATGGAACAAATCAATATTTTTGTTCTATAATTATTTGCTTTTGACTGAAATTGTGTGGATTGAAGCATATACACCCACTTGACTTAATTTAACTACTTTATGCAGATTTAGTGCAACAGATTAAAAAAAGAAAACCGGTCCATGACTCAGCATTGCTAAGGTTTTACCAGTGTTTCCTCTGTGGGGGTCAGCTGCCCCGGGAGAGGCTGTAGCTGCCTGGGAGCTTCTCGTGCCTCCTCGTGGTGCCCGGGCAGCTGCTGCTAATCTTGCTGCTCCCGGTGGCTCCTTTTGATGGCGTTTCCCTTTCCTTTGTTGCCTATTACATCTGTACTCAACCAGTTGTCCTTTCATTTTAGTGTGTGTGTGTGTGTGTGTGTGTGTGTGTGTGTGTGTGTGTGTGTGTGTGTGTGTGTGTGTGTGTGTGTGTGTGTGTGTGTGTGTGTGTGTGTGTGTGTGTGTGTGTGTGTGTGTGTGTGTGTGTGTGTGTGTGTGTGTGTGTGCATGGGATTGGGGGTGGATGGAGGGATCTTGGATGCTGATCTGTGGACAGGGGTGGGTAATTGACTGTTGTGTGGTTGTTTTTAATACTGTACAGCACTTTGAGTTGCACTTGTATGAAAAGCGCTTCATAAGTCTTTGAAAAAATTGTCCAAACCCTGACCAGACATCTCTGCTTTTTGTTTCTTCATTAACCAACATTTTTCTCAATCTATTCTGGTTTTTGTTTTTGTAAACATGCAGTTTCATCTACTATTTATTTATTTGTTTGTTTTGTTTTTCTGATTTAGAACAACTTTTATGAACAACTTGGAAACCTTTTGAAGCAATTTTAAGTGTTAAATATTCAAAGTACACAGAAATTCACTCATTTATCGTTATCATCATCATCAAACTTTATTCCGGACACTAGGGCTGGGCGATATGGCAAAAATTTCATATCCCGATATAGCTCATTTTATATCCTGATAACGATATACATAACAATATGGCATTGTTTCTTTTAATTAAATTCATAGTTAATATAAAATTTCAAGTGTTTGCACCAACTCACCAAACCCACGTTTCTCGACTGTGTAGATTGGAACCATGTCATTGCAGATGTGCTTGGCAACTGCAGTAGTGATCTCCTTCCATCTGCGGGAGCTGTGGTTATATGGTGCACCATGGCTAAACGCCTGTTGCAGCGTCTGTGTCTGGAGTTTGTTATGAGCGCTTACGCCACCACTCGACGCTGCTTTTACAGCTTTTGCTTGTTGACTCTCTGTATTCTTTATCGTGGTTCTTGCGCAGCTGATAAAATACATTTGTAGTGTTGGAGTCTGTTGTTGGCACCGGGAACCGGCAAACTTTACAAACAAAACAACTGCTTTCTGGTCCGCGTCGGCCTTCCTACACCCAAACCACATCCATACAACAGAAGTTTCCCCTCTTTTAGGTACAAGCTCCTCCGTTTGGGTTGGCAGGTCATCCTGTTGAAAATTACCCTGGTCTGAACCGCGTCCGCTACCGTCCTCCTCCATGTTTGTTTATGCATGGCTAGCGTGGCGCGCCGCGCATGCATGGACATGCCGTAAGGCATCATGACGTAAAATACTGCCGTAAAACGCCGTATCGTGGTGTAAACGATAGAGCTTCATATTAAACGATAGACATTTTCTATCGTACAGACGAAACATTTCGTCATATCGCACAGCCCTACCGGACACCATCAGGTCCATAGTAACAATAAAAGTCAAAGACAGCTACACAAAATATAAAAAGTAGGAGTAAAAGATCAAGAGTGAAAAGTTGAGAAGAATAGTAAAATAACAAGCAGGAGTGAGCTCCAGTTAAATGACATACAGGCAACAGCGCGACTGGTTCCAAAGATTGGAAAAGAAGCGTGCTGATCTACATTTTGTGTTGGACAGAATGGACACAATGTCGTCGTCAGAGGCCATTAGACAGCACATCCTGAGTTAATGTCCACATACATATAAGGCTATGTTCACACTGCAGGCAAAAGTACATTAAATCCGCATTTTCACCTGCCCGTGACCCCTATCTGATTTTTTTGTGATGGTCTGAACAGCACAGATCCGATTTTTCCTAATCCGATCCAGGTCGTTTCAATATGTAGTACTGATTGTGACACATATGCACAGTTTTTTGAAAGCAACTGCAGTCTGAATGGCCATGTCGCATTAGATCAGCCTCCTATCCGAAGTTTTTGAAAGCGACTGCAGTCTGAACGGTCATGTTGCATTAAATCCACCTCCTACGTCACTGCTCAGCGGAGGTGAGCGTCGTGTCAGGACGTTCCTGAGGTGGAGCGCTGAAGAGAAGCACTGACGAGGGATTCAGAGGTCTGTGGGACATCTTGTCTTCTGCGTATGTGGGTCGCTTTGGGGCCGTGAAGCGTTCACACTGGAGAGTGTTTGATGTTGTATTTCAGTTATAATGTGAACAGCCACACAAAAAATCGGATTTACTCAAAAAAAAATCTGAATTTAGCATCAAGGCCTGCAGTGTGAACGTGGCCTTAGATTGCGAAGCATAGCAGCACAAGTAGGAATACCTGCATACATAAACAACTGGCTAGCACTGGTCTGTCTAGGTACCCTCAGCAGCAACTTCAGCCCATCATTATATGCTGTAATGGTTCAATTAAGGTGTCCGATACCAAAATTAACCACCAGCCAAACTCCTTTCACAAGAGTCAGGATTAAATGCTTCTTCCTTTTGTGGCAAGGTGGACAAACGAGGGCCCGGGGGGGATTCAGACCCCCGGGTGACAGTCATGCACGTTAACCATTCAGCCAAAGGGATATCCCCGTGGCCAAGTAGCCAGGGCGCATGATCAATCGGGATACAGTGACAGGACACTCGACAGGACACTCACACTGTCACATCTTCCCCCCTCTTTCCACAAGCACGTCCCGTGCTCCCGCGCAGGGTGCCACAAACTCCACATCCATGGACCAACCTTACAGTTCTACATGGATCCTTTCGACAACGCCAAATGTGGCAAGGTGGACAAAGCTAGGAGCCTGCCCACACCCTCAGTTACCAACCTACTGGGGACTGGAAGCAGGCCCGGAGTGGCTAATCGGGAGGGTCTGGAGAATTCCTGGTGGGCCAAATAATGTTTGGGCCGCATGGGCTGGTATATCTTTTTTTTTATTATTTTATTTTTATTTTTCTGTGCTGGTGTTCAGTCATGGCACTGGGGCAGCCGGGCTGATCTCATACGCTCCCTGCTGCTATAGGGCTGCCTGTCTCTGCCTCCATCTGCAGCTCTGGGTTTTTTTTTTCCTTGCAGGCGCGCGACGCACCACGCAGAGCACTCGGCCGGTGGTGATGGAAAGATCAAAGACGGAAAGTAGAAAGAGCAAGGGTGGCACGGAGAAGGCAATAATTAAAAAGAGGAAAGTGCTGGAAACAGATGCATCTAAATGTGCAAAAATGAGCACCTTTTTCTCTCAAACGAGCTCGCGGTCTGTAACGTCAAATGAAGATGAAACAGGTACGGCAAGATATTAAACTTTACCTGCTAAACCAGTGCAGTACCGGCACTTCTTATTGTTACCTCTCAGCACACCGGGCCTGCTTTTTTCCCAGGGTAGGATAAGTTCCGGTACTTTTTCCGGTCATTTATTAGTTGAAATCTCCGAGATTTAACCCTAACCCTAGACATCCACACACACACACATCCTACAACAAACGTTATCACGCAAAAACGACCAACCGGTGTGCTGATGCGTTCACTACCCCTCGGAGACCCTCACCGTGGATAACACTAACCACCTGGTTACACTTTATTTCCATGTGAAACAGAGGCTGTTTCTCAATCTCAAGGAACCTCGCCTTGCCTGCCAAGGCACCGCCTTGCCAGGCCAGACGCCTTGCTTACAAGGACACTGTCCTTCCTTGGTCAAAGAAAATTGTTGAATGAAACAGACTTACCCCACGTGGCTGCGGCCGGCCAGAGCCCACCCCCTGCTTACGTGCTCTGTTTACGTCCCGCCCATCATAGTAATTTTAAGTTACAATATAGATGTATATCGAGCCTTTTACTGTTTTAATTGTGTATATAATGGTTAAATCAAATGTGTAAGTGAGTTAGTACCTGCTAGCCACCAAAGCTGCAACTACTAACCAACTAACCAACCATAGATAACTGCTTTGGATTTAAATAAACATTTTACATATAAGCCCAATAGCTACAGTTAGTTGACTTACATTTAAACTGGAAATTTGTCCCCAAAGTAGCTGCTGCCGGGCCGGCTCCTGATCACATCTGTTTGAAAATGCCGCGCTGCATTCTGTGAAATGTTTGACCAAGAGAAGGCAACAAGGCACCTCTCATGTATCCTTGCTCAATTAGCTAAACGGCTAACAAACGGAGGACAGATGCCTTGCTAGCACATGAACATTGGAACCGATTGGAACACGCCTTGGCGGTTCCTGATGACGTATCTCCTAGGCAACCGGGGCGGGACCAAGACATCAAGGCAAGGTTCCTTGAGATTGAGAAACACCCAGAGTGAAACTGTCAAAACATAAAACAACCCAGAATTAGCACAAAACAGCTAACATAAAACTGCCTTACACTCAGTTGCATACATTAGCAATGCAGCAATAACATTATCACAAAGGTAATAAAAACTATAATACTGAACTGTAAGATAGCCTACGAGCATGCTAATTAACCTATTGCATAGCAAACAAGAGCTTCCATAGTACTGGGACATCTCCGCAACCACAATAAAGAAAACATAAAGTTACTAAACATAAAGCCACCTCCTCTCACACAAGTGAGCCTAATATGTTCATTTTTACATATAAACTATTACTTACAGGCATTGCTTCAAAGAAACCCAAACCAACTTGCGGCTCTCATGCAAAACATGTCTGCCGCTGCCCTGCTACTAGCAAAGAATAAACGTGGTGCTTACATAACCCAAAGTCAAAGGCAGTTCCAGAAAACCCCACTAGGTGGCAGCAACGCCCCAATGTAAGAAATATATTCTAAGTTCAGCTGCCTAAAAGCCAGGACATATGCCACCTGTAGTTTGTACCGGCTGCTACTTCTGTAGTTCCACCACAGGTGGGCAGTGTACATGGATGTACAAAATGCTTTAAATAATGCCTGTTTCACAGGAACGGGGCATATAGCAAATTTCCAGATGAGCATGTTGGCCTGGGCATATTGCAGGCAACACTGTGTAAATGTCTCTGTCACCTGCCAGGTCAGCAGTGATTTAGTTAAAGCATTTGTATTAATGATTTGTTGTGGGTTTGGTTCATGATAAATTTGTATCTGTTTCTCCAAACCTTTAATCAATGATTAAAAAGTGTAATTAGAAAGTATTACCCTTCCTTTTTTGTGCCTTGTTTCTGTAAAAACCTGAAGTTTGCACAAGCCAATCTTGTGAATCCAACATAAGCTGGGTCTGCCATGTGTAAGTAAACTAAAAATATCTTTAAAAAAAAAACATACACACTGTACATTTATTAAACAATCATTCAAAAAAATCTAAATTGATCAAGTGATAACATTAAAGTACTGATAAATATACAAGGTAGAAGACTATTTTACTGTATTTAGACCATTAAGGTCTGAATTTATTTGAGTAAGATCCTTAAATACCTGATTTGTTCTTTTAAACAGCTGAATTCCACGGGATCTGGGAAAGTCTTGTGTATGAGACTGGAGTCAAAACCAAGGTAAGGTAACCGCTGCTAAAGAATGAGACAATAATTATCTATCATGACTCTTAATTTGTTGATATTTCCCTTCAGCTTCTGGATTATGTCACAACAACAATTTACTTCTCAGACAAAAATGTCGACAGCAACCTGATTTCCTGGAATCGCGTTGTTCTGCTTCACGGTGGAGATATTAGAGTTTTCTTATTGACTCGTTCAGATGGTGTTTGATGACCAGTTTAAATTAACAGATTTATCTCTGGTTTCTTGCTCAGGACCTCCCGGCACTGGGAAAACATCACTGTGCAAAGCTCTTGCCCAGAAACTTTCAATCAGACTGTCCAGTCGGTGAGACAATAGTCATTTCTTAGAAGTTAGCTGTAGCTGCACCTGCTCATTTCATTTTGCAATATGATTTCCCTACAGATATTCTTACAGCCAGTTTGTGGAGATAAATAGTCACAGTTTGTTTTCAAAGTGGTTTTCAGAGGTAGGTCTTTTTTGTACAAATAATTATCTTTTTTTTTCTCATCTAATCAAGTGTCTTTGTTGCAGAGTGGTAAGCTGGTCACGAAGATGTTTCAGAAGATCCAACAGCTGATTGATGACAAAGATGCTCTTGTGTTTGTTTTGATTGATGAGGTACAGCCTGATTTAAATGTTTTATTTGCTTTTATATTTACAGGAATCAAAACTCTTTTGTTGATATGTGATTTCTAAAAGTAGCTGTTGTTGAACTTGTATTGTGACGGGTGCATGTAGGTGGAGAGTCTAACAGCAGCCAGGAATGCCTCCCAGGCTGGAACAGAGCCTTCTGATGCCATTCGAGTGGTCAACTCAGTCCTCACTCAGCTAGATCAGATCAAACGGTCAGAAACCAGAGTATGGTCTTCTGGTGGAAGTTTTTCCTTTTTTCATTCATAACATTAGTTTTTATTTACATTTTCATTCCTTAAACTTGAATTTGTTGTGCTCAGTATTTTTGTTTTGTGTTTCTTTATTTTTTCAGACATTCCAATGTGGTCATCCTGACGACCTCCAATGTGACGGAAAAGATCGACTTGGCGTTTGTGGACAGAGCTGACATCAAGCAGTACATCGGCCCACCATCTGAGAAAGGCATTTATAACATCTACCTCTCCTGCATTGAAGAGCTGATGAAGGTAAAAAAAAAAAACAATTAGCCGACAAATATTTTCCTCTTTTTTGTGTATTTGAAAAACAAGGGACACACGTTATATTCCTCCAACCTGGTTTCACAAAGCAAAGAAAATCTCAAGGTTTTAACACCATCAACATTATTGCCTCTCCTGCTTCATCTACAGCCTCCGTTCACTCTGAGACTGAAAACTTCATGTCTTTTTATGTGGATGAAGTAAGGTTAGATCTAGCACAGGGCCGGCTCTACCCAATTTGGTGCCCCAGGCGAGATTACTTCTTGATGCCCCCTCATCCCTACTCCGCCCATGCGCCCCCCCCCCCACACACACACAATTATTACATTAAGGTGATGGGACGGGAAGTATTGATGGGGACAAATCTGTAAACGAGGAGTAAAGAAAAACAAACAGCACTTCAGGAAGTTGAGGAAATGAGTGAAAGCAGGACACGCAGGGAGTGAGCTTGTCTATGGCAAGCCGTTTTCACATTTAATCAGCAATCGGACCTCTCTGTAATTCCTATTTAGCAATACTTTCATTGATCCTAGTACTAACTGTGTTCTTATTAGTTAAAATTGCAAATGAAGACATCAACAGCTATGCTGTTACTAGTAGAAATGATAATAAAGGATATCCATAATAACAACGGCACTAGTAGGAATTAAGTTTCAAATATCTCAGAATCCGTAAAAACCTAAGGTGGCCTTTTTAACATATATTAGGCAGACTGGATATGTATTCCAGATATCTATAATTCTATTATTCCTGGTAGAAATTAACATTCCAGATATCCATGAGAACATTCTTACTGAATATCTGACATGTTCATTCTACATAGTCAGAATCATTCAGTTAAAAAATCTTTGACGTTATAGATTTTATAGGACGTAACTGCATTAAATGAGTCTTGAGTTAAATGTTGTTTGTATTTAATGAGCATTAAGCAGAAAAATGTTGCACTAAGTGTTCTACAAAATTAATAAGAGAGCAAAGTTATTTGTCTTTTTTTTCTTTTCTTTGTGCTGATCCAAAAAATGTCTGTGATACGATCCGAACCGTGAGTTTTTTGATACGTTGCACCACTAGGGCACATAATCAAAGATCTTTTCTCCGTCTGAAAATGATGACGTCGTATTCAGTCAGGGTTTCCCCCAGCGCTATTTTAGCCTGGCGGGCCGCCAGGCTTTATGTGCCCCGCCGCCAGGCTTTGCGTCACTTATTTATTTATTTTTAAGTTTTTTTAATGCACCAAACTAACATTTAAAATGTTAAATTTAGCGCTGAAACAAATACTCGAATGTTTTGATTAAAAAAATTCCTCAAATCATTATTATTTACTGATTTGAGGCGTTGTTAAATGCGTAACGCAGCCGGACTCTAATTTACACGGACACATTTTACTGGAGCACAACGTTGGATATCACTGGTGATCGCGACAGCATGGAGGACAATGGAGAAAACGACAAAGGCAAAAGGCAAAGGTGGTCCAAAGTTTGGGACCATTTTAAACTCAGAAGAAGAGAAAACACGGTCGAGTGTCTCCACTGTTAAACGGAGTTGTCTTACCATAACAGCACAACTTTATGCTTGAACAGGAAACCGCTTCAGCCAGCCGAATCCACGACCAGGTAGGCTAATGCTAATACCATAGACAAAGCTAATACATAGCACGCACGCTAACTTTCGCGTCACGTAGGGACCGGAAAAAACACATTAATCGTGTTCACGTTAAACTAAGACTGAATAAACTTTACAACTGAAAGACAAATCACCATCATCCTGTTTCTGTAGATGGCTGCAGCAGCTGCAGCGGTGTGGAGCAGGGACGCAGCTACCTGGAGTCATTACTGCGGCTCAGTGTGACGCTGCATATACGGCAGGCCGTTATAGCATATAATTTACTAACATCTATCAAGTCAAGTCAACTTTATTTATAAAGCGCTTTACAAACAGCAAAAGCTGACCAAAGTGCTTAACAAACCAAATTAAAAACAATAAAAACAACAGCAATTTGCTATAATGCTGAAAATAAGTTATGATAAAAGCCTCATAATAAAATAAATACAAACAAAACATAAAAACAAGTAATTCAAACTGAATTAAAAGCAACTAAAAACAGATGCACTCTCAAACTCTCAATCTTTCAATATAATTTTAGGTTGAATTATTGTCAATCTGTGTATATTTAGAAACATCTGACACCATTACATTGTTACTAGTAGAAATTAGTAACATTTCTACTTGAAGTTTGATTTTGAAACTCCTCCGTTTTGAAAGGTCATCAAATAAGAATATTTGATTGACAGAGGATTAGATAGAATATTTGAATACTAAAATATTAAATAGCTGTAGCCCTTGTTAATGCAGGAGATAGGTGTAGGAGACTGTTTTCATGTTCAGCCTGCATGAAAAACTCAGAGTGATCGATTATAATAATATCTATCAGAAACAATCATAAAAAATGTTTGTTCAGTGAAGCACACCTTTAAAATGAATAGGGGTCTTTAACCTGCAAGTCTGACTTTAACAGCATCTGGTGATACAAAAGCACAATAGCGACATCTTACGATGGATAAGTGAACAGGGTGAGAGGTCAGGTGTATTTCCCATGATCTGAATTGTATTTTTTTGTGTCTGGTAAAACCATATTTCAAGATTGTGCTTTTTTGTAAGACAAATAAATATTGTTAAATAGTTTATAACACCACATACTAGTCATACTTTTAAACTTCCTGACAACTTTTTTTTTTTTTTTTTTTACAAAAACACCGTGGGTCGCCCGTGGGCTTGTCTACCACCGGGCTTTGCGAGTTTTCTGGGGGAAACCCTGTCAGTGGTCGTTTGGCATCGTCTCAGAACACTGCGCGCTCAACCGTCTATGTAAATAATAGAAAGGTCACTGATTAACACTTGCAATTCAGTGTCGTGATGGTTTTAAAAAACATTCTGGAGGTTGTAAAAAAGGTATTAAAAAGTAGTAAATTTAACTTAAGGATTACTGTATATACCCTGGGTTTACCCCAGTGAGTGAGAGAGTAACCTCTCTGCCTTTGTGTGGGGGGACAGGTCCTTACTGTTGTTTGTGCCTTTGCACAAAGCTAAGGGTTCGTACACATTTCCAGTTAAGATTTTCCATGACTTTTCCAAGACTTTTCCATAACCATTAACTAATTTTCCATGACCGAAACGAAAACATTTTTTCACTTGCAGTACTTTACCCTCTTCTCACACGCATTTGCACGTACGTGCACACATGCACACTAGGGATGTGAATCTCCACCACTGAGGCCGATTCGATACGTATCTCGATACGCTACTGGCGATACGATACATTAACGATACGGTAAACCCTCTGGCGATACGATTCGATACGATTCATCCCTGCTGACGATTCTTTAATGATTTAAAAACGATTTTCGATTTGATACATTTCATGATGCTATTTTAAACGATTCAACACATTAAAAAGATTTTCCAGCCCACATCTGATTTTTAAATATCAAAATGATTTTCCCTCTCCTCTGTGAAGGATGTATTTGATCCTCTATTGTTTTTGATTAATCAATAAATTCAACATTAAAAGACAATGCACATCATCAGTGATATTTTACATATTATACATAACATTATTGCTACAATACTTGAAATAAGGGGGTTGACACTAGGTTTAGACAGAAAAATAAACCAACAGAATCAGAAAATTATTAGAGTTCATCATTTTTCAATTATTTGGAATTATTATGAAACAGTAAAAATTTGAAAACACTTCTAAATATGGTAATGATCCATATGTGGCAATATTAAAAGCTGTTGTAGCCTAATGTTACTGTTCCTTTAAGAGAAAAGTCCAAGCTGAGATGTGAGTTCATCTCAGCTGTTTATTGAACTTCTCTGAACTAAAATGTCATTCTGTCTGGTGTTTAGTTCTGCACAAATGTTACAATAATAAGGAATTATCTTAAATTACCTCACACAAAGCTTTAGTTGTGTAGATCAAAAAGAATGCTCGGAAGAATACGCTGCTGCAGAAACCGGTCACACGGACTTTAGAAAGTTTTATTTTGACAAGACAGGAAGCNACTAGGGATGTGAATCTCCACCACTGAGGCCGATTCGATACGTATCTCGATACGCTACTGGCGATACGATACATTAACGATACGGTAAACCCTCTGGCGATACGATTCGATACGATTCATCCCTGCTGACGATTCTTTAATGATTTGAAAACGATTTTCGATTCGATACATTTCATGATGCTATTTTAAACGATTCAACACATTAAAAAGATTTTCCAGCCCACATCTGATTTTTAAATATCAAAATGATTTTCCCTCTCCTCTGTGAAGGATGTATTTGATCCTCTATTGTTTTTGATTAATCAATAAATTCAACATTAAAAGACAATGCACATCATCAGTGATATTTTACATATTATACATAACATTATTGCTACAATACTTGAAATAAGGGGGTTGACACTAGGTTTAGACAGAAAAATAAACCAACAGAATCAGAAAATTATTAGAGTTCATCATTTTTCAATTATTTGGAATTATTATGAAACAGTAAAAATTTGAAAACACTTCTAAATATGGTAATGATCCATATGTGGCAATATTAAAAGCTGTTGTAGCCTAATGTTACTGTTCCTTTAAGAGAAAAGTCCAAGCTGAGATGTGAGTTCATCTCAGCTGTTTATTGAACTTCTCTGAACTAAAATGTCATTCTGTCTGGTGTTTAGTTCTGCACAAATGTTACAATAATAAGGAATTATCTTAAATTACCTCACACAAAGCTTTAGTTGCGTAGACCAACAAGAATGCTCGGAAGAATACGCTGCTGCAGAAACCGGTCACACGGACTTTAGAAAGTTTTATTTTGACAAGACAGGAAGCACGTACGTCGGTTAATATTGTCCCACGATGGTTTTTCTAACTGCGGCTGCGCGCCACCTGGCCTCCGCTAAAAGAGAAGGACGGTGCGTTCAATGCGCCTCAAAAAATGAGGACATAGCAGGAAAACAATGAAGTAATCGATGTAACCATGGTTTTAACCGATGAGAGACACGTACGGGAAGATACATCCGTCAGTTATAACCGGTGCGCACTGAAGCTACCAGTGCAGTCGCATCGCTAACGTCATGAACGAACCACCGGCTCAGATCGGTGAATCTCTCCATCCCTAATGCACACACGCACTGGTCTCGATGCCCTCAAAGACCTTGGACACATGGAGATCACCCTTCTCCACCATGTTCCCAATGTCAGTATGTGAGACCAAAGTTTTTAATGCTCAATCAGATATTGTGACATTTTCAAGCCATCTGTGTTGGTGCTGGGTATTGCGGCCAATTTCCTAAATCGATTTGATTTCGATTCATAAGGCTTTGAATCAATTAATCACGATTCGATTCGATTGTCTGGTCTGAAATAATTAAAATGTTGAGGTAGAAAACAATGTTTCTATTATTTAGACGAGCTCAACGAGTCAATTTGAAATAAAACACACATCAGTGGTATTGGTTACTTATTTTGTCTAATTTTTGAAATCTTTTTATTCTTTAAAATGTGTATATATTCAACATATTTGAATTTTAAGTATTTCTATTTTGTTTTCTTGTTGTTTACTCTTTATTCTCAACATTTACTCACCTTTTTTGCTCCTGTAATGAATATCATTGCTGCTGTGACACCAAACCTTCCCCACTGAGGGACAACAAAGGGATTTTGTATTCTATTTCTATTCTATTCTTCTATCTGTAGCCTTTCCAGTTACTGTTTTAAAGTCAGTTAAATCTTTTTTAACAGGCCATCAACAAAAAATAGTAATTCTCCTAAATGAAAATGCAATATCTCAGCTATTAACATTCATGCTTTGGAGCAATTCTAATTGTAATTCTAGCTTCAGACAATGTTTTGAGTTTTGAAGGTGATCTAAATTGCATCAAATATATAAAACTTTGCTATAAATTATTGCTTTATAAAGGTAAAACGGTGCAGTGGGATAAATTTACCTACATTTTCATTTTCAAGCTCTTTGTTTTGTTTTCTTGTTTTTTATTTGACTATTTTCCTGTCCTGTCTGTCTCTGATCTTCTGCATCTCCTCTCAGTCCTCCAGAAAAACTGCTGCCTGCTTCTTAGTTTTTTCACCTCGTGTGTTTTGAGCTATAAGCACATCAAAGGGAACTACCGGCTGAAAAATAGCGGAGTGCACGGCGAGCAGCCGCGAGGTAAATTCACTGGAGCACGGAGCTCCGCAGCAGCGGATCGCATCAGACACAAATAAAAGACAGAAAGTTCCACATAATATTAGTGGACATTAACGATCGTGTGTTAATTATATTTTTGGTGGCGTGACTTTGAGAATGTTACGGTGGCCGTGCGCAGCTGCCTGCGGAGCGCAACAATCAGCGCTCTGCCGCTCTCTGCTCAAAAGAATCCCCGCTAGGCTCCATATAAATAATGTAATATTGGTAGAAACAGGATATTTTTTCAGGCTCTCCGAGTGGGTTGAGGGCTTCCATCTCCCCCGTAATATGAACCCTGCTCCTGGATGAAAACCAGACACTTTCACCAATATAGGAACCTCCCCTGGACGCACCGGACAGAGAGTGAAAAGTGGACATGTCAAGGGGAAAATCCCACGTATGGTCACCCTAGATATAGCAAAATTCCAAAAATTTTCAAGGACCTGTAGTATTCCATAACTTTTCCAGGACCTGGAAATTTGATTTTCAAATTCCATAACTTATCCAGGTTTTTTCATGACCGTACGAACCCTGCAAGCTGCAGGTCAGACTACCCACCCTTTCTGGAGTCCCTGGACAGGGTGCTAGTAATATTGAGTCGTCAGAGTGGGCCATATACCATGCTTCCATTGTCAAGGTGGCCAACAGGAGCTGCAGCCGCAGGATCGTTTGTGCCTGTCATGGTGGCAACTCCTGAACCCACTGGTGGACACCAGCGGTTAGGGATGCTGTCAAGCTTAGGAAAGAGAGCTATAGGGTTTTTTGGCCTTGTGGAACTCCAGAGGCAGCAGATAGGTACCCGCAGTCCAAGTGAAATGCATCTCGGGTGGTTGCAGTGGCAAAAACCTGGGTGTGGGAGGAGTTTGGTGAGACCATGGAGCAAGACTTCCATACGTCTTCAAGGAGATTCTGGTCCACCATCCAGCTCCTCAGGAGGGGAAAACATACCAACACTGTTTGAAGTGGGGACTAGGGTTGGGCATCGTTTGAATTTGAACGATTCCGGTTCCGATTCCAATTCCTTGTTTCGATTCCGGTTCCTATCGATTCTCGATTCCGATTCTTTCAAGATGCAGGGTTAAAAAAAATGTTTTAAATGAGCCAGCTGACCATAGGTCTTACTTGATGAAATAGTTTGAACTTCAACATGAATTTTACTTCTATGAACAATAACATCACCTTAACTTAGACAAAAACATGTTTTCAAGAAAGAACAAAAGACTTCAGTCAGACAATCAGTGTGTTTGTTTCTGACCACAACTCACAGCCTCCTATAAAGTCTGGGAGCTGAAGGAGCCTCTAGGATGAGAGACAAAATGTCTTCAAGATAACCAAAAAAGTCTATCTGTTTTCAGCTAAAACTCTCAGGATGATCATGTCCAGGATGACTGAGAACACGTGAAACTTAAATGTAGCTGCTGTCAGTGACCATATAACAGATTTTAAAAACTAAAACTCTCCACAGACTAAATAGTGCAGAAAAGCAGAAAATAATCTCACAACTTAGAATGTTGAGATGTATTATTGGAGATTTATTATTATTATTATTATTATCATTATTTTATTTGTTTATTTGTTTGCCGCATCAGCTCTTAGATTAGCTGCATCAGCTGTTTTTATTTCTGCAGTGAGACGTAAACTCACCTCACTCCGCCCGGAGTTTGTTCTTCTAAACTCGTATTAAATCTACAGTGATGACGCATTAACGAGCTTCCTCTGTGCGGTATTTTTCGTTGCAGGATGCAAAGTTTATATCACTTTTACGGAGTAAAAGTTCGGTAGACGTGTTTGTTTACATTTTTGCCGCTGAGCGCCGCACAGTGTGAGAGAAGAGGGGGAGACGCGATGCTGCACTCAGGGTCTCTGCAGCTGCAGTGGGAGCGACAGGTCAGCTGATCAGCAGGTAGAGTCGGCTCTGAAAGGCGTTCATTAGAATTTGCGCATCACGTTTTTTCCGGTTAAAGTCACTTTAGAACGCCTCCGCATCTCTGCAGCTGCATATTTTTCATGATTGCGCGGTAACGCAAACACTTCCGGCGGATTCTACTTCCGGTCGGCGGACTGGGAATCAAAACTAGGAATCGAAAGTAAAATATTTGAACGATTCCGGGAAAAACTGACTGTTAGTCCCGGTTCCAATCGATGCTCGATTCTCGATGCCCAACCCTAGTGGGGACGTTGTGCTACTGACCTCAACTAGGGACGAAGTGGATCAGTGGGTTGAGTACTTTGAAGACCTACTCAATCCCATCGGCACGTCTTCCACTGTGGAAGCAGAGTCTGGGGACTTTGAGTTGGGCTCTCCAATCTCTGGAGCCGAGGTCACTGAGGTGGTCAAAAAACTCCTCTGTTGCAAGGCTCCGGGGGTGGATGAGATCTGCCCGGATTTCCTTAAGGCTCTGGATGTTGTGGGGCTGTGTTGTTTGACACTCTGTAATTTTGCGTGGACATTGGGGGCAGTTCCACTGGATTAGCAGACCGGGGTGGTGGTCCCCCTAATTTGAAAGGGGGACTGCACAGCGTGTTCTAACTACAGGGGGATCAAACTCCTGAGCCTCCTGTAAGGTCTATTCAGGGGTTTTGGAGAGGAGGGTCCGTTGGATTCTCGAACCTCGGATCTAGGAGGAGCAATGTGGTTTTCGTCCTGGCCCAGCTCTATACCCTTAAGGGGCTCCTGGAGGGTACGTGGGAGTTCGCCCAACCAATCTACTAATGTGTTTTGTGGATTTGGAGAAAGCGTTTGTCCGCGTCCCTCGGGGGGCCATGTGGGGGGTACTCTGGGAGTATGGGGTACCAGTAGAGGTGCCTGAAAAAATCAATTTGCATTCGAATCGTGATTCTTACTTATAAAGATTCAGAATCGATTCATAAAGGTTCAGAATCGATTCTGTCTGAAAGCCTTTATGTAAACTGCCGTATTTCCGAGCGTCCCTGAACGCATCATCGCTGGCGCACCGGCGCTAGCTGTAGCTGCTCTGCTGTGTGTGCTCCTACTCTGCAATCTGCTGAAATACGACAGAGACTTACCTTTATAATTATCCTGTGTGTGTTTTATGAGTCAAGAAGTAAGTTCATTATGTTTTATAATGTTTAAATGGTGTTATCCTGTTTAGTTTGACTTGTTTCATGCCGAGTGCACCGTGAATAATTGATGCTTGTTAAGACTAATTAGTGCCTGTTAGTCTTCATAATGTTAAACTTTGTTGCCACAGATACTTGAAAAGTATTTGACTGCATTACTTCAAAAGCTACTATTAGGTAACTGTAAAGATTTGTTAAATTTTACAAGGTAAGCAAAATAAATGTTGCCTTTTCATCCAAAGATTGCCTCTGTTTACAGTTTTAGAATCACTTTATTGTACCCTGTAAATTTGCATTTTCTTGAACATAACCAGTTTTTTTTTTAAGTAAAATAACAATTTCCCATAGCTTTTTCTAATATGCAGAAGAAAGTAGTTAATCCTGGAACTGACACTGTTAATATTGATTGTGAATCAATTTGAATTGAGAATCTATTCTGAATCGAATCGGCACCCCGAGACTCGGAATTGAATCAAATCGTGAGTTGTTGTAAGATTCACATCCCTAGGTACCAGGCCCCTTGATACGGGCTGTTAGGTTGCTGTATGACCGGTGTCAGAACTTGGTCCGCATTGCCGGCAGTAAGTCGGGCTCGTTTCCGGCGAGAGTTGGACTCCGCCAAGGCTGCCCTTTGTCACTGATTCTGTTCATAACTTTTATGGACAGAATTACTAGGTGCAGCCAAGGTGGGGAGGGGATTCGTTTTGGTAGCCTGAGGATCAGGTCTCTACTTTTTGCAGATGATGTGGTCCTGTTGGCGTCATCAAACCGTGATCTCCAGCTTTCGCTGGAGCAGTTCGCAGCCAAGTGTGAAGCAGCTGAGATGAGAATCAGCTCCTCTAAATCCAAGACCATGGTCCTAAGTTGGAAATGGGTAGAATGCCTTCTCCAGGTCAGGGACCAGGTCCTGCCCCAAGTGGAGGAGTTAAAGTATCTCGGGGTCTTGTTCACGAGTGAGGGAAAGATGGATCGGGAGATTGAGACAGATTGGTGCTGCATCTGCAGTGATGCGGGCGTTGTACCGGTCTGTCGTGGTAAAGAGAGAGCTGAGCCGAAAGGCGAAGCTCTCGATTTACCAGTCGATCTACGTTTCTTCCCTCAGCTATGGTCACGAGCTTTGGGTAGTGACCGAAAGAACGAGATTGTGGATACAAGCAGCCGAAATGAATTTTCTCCACAGGGTGTCTGGGGTCTCCCTTAGAGATAGAGTGAGAAGCTCGGTCATCGGGGAGGGACTCAGAGTAGATCCGCTGTTCCCCCACATTGAGAGGAGCCAGTTGAGGTGGCTCGAGCATCTAGTTAGGATGCCTCCTGGATGCCTCACTGGTGAGGTTTTCCGGGCACGTCCAACCGGGAGAAGACCCAAAGGAAGACTCAAGACGCGCTGGAGGGACTATGTCTCTCGGCTGGCCAGGGAGCACCTTGGGATCCCCCTGGAAGAGCTGGCCCAAGTGGCTGGGGAGAGGGAAGTCTGGGCCTCTCTCCTTAGGCTGCTGCCCCCGCAACCTGACTCCAGATAAGCGGAAGACGATGGATGGATGTTTTTTTTTTTTTTTTTTTTATTACTAGGAACAATAGATTTTTAGATATTTTGAATATATATCTGTAATAAATGTTAAAACAGCCTGCCATAAATGGTGTGAAGATATGCACCTGCAGCACTAGTGCTGGGTACACCCCTTCATATATGAAAACATCACTTAACTGACAAGTCATACAAAAAATGCTTTTGTATTATTTTCATCAACACAAATGAAACGTATAAAACATTGCTTTGCTCCCTATCTTTTGTCCTTTAACACTGTTGTGGGGAAATATGTGTTTCTCTGTCTCTGATGTATTTCAGCTCGTCTGATGTCACTCTTCTCAGGCCCTTGTGATCCTGGTTCCGGTTCTTCTTCTTTCCTCCGAGCTGGATCAGCATTTGACTTTTCCTCTTTCCTTTTCCCACTCTCCCGGTTCGTTAAGATCTTCTGACCGAACAAAGAACGAGCCATAAAATACCGCCTCGTTGCAATAAACGTAAACTCTTTATTTCACTCAATCATCTTTTATTGTAACCCGATGTACAGTCGGGGAGATTCTGTCCATCTCCCCTCGTATAATGGCGAATCTGAAGTTCACAGCATGCACACAGATTTTATTCCTTCTGCAGAACCTGGTTCCGCCTGGTACCTCCCTTCAAGATCCTAACTTTCGTATCCTTGGTAACCGACATATTTATGATCTCTGGCTCCAGGAATGAAGCCATCTGGTCTAAACTTTCTCCTGTCTTATCTGTCCCTAGGTCAGAGTGTTCTCACCTCCTTTTGCACAGTTTTATGACACCAGAACCAGACCTTCACATGAGATCAAAACCTTCTTGCTTTAGCTGGAACTCACAGCTTGATGTAAACATGCATAAATCATGGTTAAATGCAGATCAATAAAGAGTACAAGAATCATATGTGTATCAATAAACCCCGGAAAGAAAAGTGATTAACCTATTTGATTAACTTGATTCTGATGTCTAAAATTAAAGGCACAGTAGGCAAAAAATATAATTTCCCACAACACTCATAGCAAAGGTACAAAGAACAGGCTGTTGTACATTAAAAAACTTTTGAGGTGCGCATTGACCATTGGAGTAAAAGTGCTCATTTTGAAATGTCTGCTTGGTTCTTAGATGTTTCAGTGAAAGAGTGAAGGTTATAGATGGGAGCAGTTGAAGGAGGTTCTAGAAAGCTGAACAGTGTTTTTCTGTCCATAGGATGAAACCTGTGGGCCTGTAAAGTTATCTGCACCATCTTTTGCTTTGAAGTAATGAAAAGATTGCCGTATTGGGTGCTTGTACTTGTATTACAATGGCTCTTCAAGAAATGGCCAAAGTGTTAATTACATCTTTATCATTTAGAATAGCTACAAACAGATTCCTAGCTGACTCACTCATATTAGCTAAGGAGGAGATTTCAGGAGACTGGCGGTTATTCTCGGAGAGCTGGACAGGGCCGTAGAAGGTCCACAACCCATCAGCAGGACTGATACCTGCTCCTTTGTGCAAGGCGGAACAGGCTGAGCACTGCTCGTGCCCTACAGAATGACCTCCAGAGGGCCACTGGTGTGAAAGTCTCTACCCAAACAATCAGGAACAGACTTCATGAAGATGGCCTGAGGGCCCGGCGTCCTGTAGTGGGCCCTGTGCTCACTGCCCAGCACCGTAGAGCTCGACTGGCATTTGCTCAAGAACACCAGAATTGGCAAGTCCGCCACTGGCGTCCTGTACTTTTTACAGACGAGAGCAGGTTCACCCTGAGCACCTGTGATAGAAGTGAAAGAGTCTGGAGAAGACGAGGAGAACGTTATGCTGCCTGCAACGTCATTCAATATGACAGGTTTGGTGGTGGGTCAGTGATGGTCTGGGGAGGCACAGACCTCTACTGCCTAGGAAATGGTGCTCTGACTGCCATAAGGTATTGAGATGAAATCCTTGAACCCTTTGTCAGACCCTACGCTGATGCAGTAGGTCCTGGTTTTCTCCTAATGCACGACAATGCCCGGCCTCATGTGGCAAGAGTATGCAGGCAGTACCTGGAGGATGAAGGAATTGAAACAATTGAATGGCCTTCACGATCCCCTGACTTACACCCAATAGAACATCTGTGGGACATTATGTTTCGGTCCATTAGGCGGCGCCAGGTTGCTCCTCAGACTGTACAAGAGCTCAGGGATGCCCTCACACAGATCTGGGAGGAAATGCCACAAGACACCATTCGTTGTCTCATTAGGAGCATGCCCCGACGTTGTCAAGCATGCACACAAGCTCGTGGGGGCCACACAAGATACTGAAAAGCATTTTGAGTAGCAGAAATTAAGTTTTTGAAATAATGGACTAGCCTGCCACATCTTCATTTCACTCTGATTTTAGGGTGTCTACACAATTGAGCCCTCTGTAGGCTGAAAACTTGTATTTCCATTAAAAGACTTGGCATCCTTTTGTTCCTAAGACATTGCCCTGTCGTTATTTGTATAGATATCCAACTTCATATTGAGATCTGATGTATCTAATGTGTTTCTTTAAAGTGTTCCTTTAATTTTTGTGAGCAGTGTACATGTATATATACATATATATATACTGTATGTGTGTATATGTGTCTGTGTGTGTATATATATATGTAGGTGTGTATATATGTATGTATGTATGTATGTATATGTATTTATATATGTATATATGTGTGTGTATATGTGTATATATATGTGTCTATATATATATAGGCAGACTTGATATGAATTCCAGATAGCTATAATTCTATTGTTTCTAGTAGAAATTAACATTCCAGATTTTCACAAGAGCATTCTTACTGAATGAACATGTCAGATGTCTGAAATATTTATTTTAGAAAAAAATCTTTGACTTTATAAATGGTAAATGGCCTGTATTTGTATAGTGCCTTCTTAGGGTTCTACAACCCCCCAAGTTGCTTCACAACACAATCAGTCATCCACCCATTCACACGCTGGTGGGGATGAGCTACAAAGTAGCCACAGCTGCCCTGGGGCGCACTGACAGAGGCGAGGCCTGCCGTACACTGGCCCCACTGGTTCCTCCGACCACCACCAGCAGGCAAGGCGGGTTAAGTGTCTTGCCCAAAGACACAACAGCCACATTCTATGGGGGGAGCCGGGATTGAACCTGCAACCTTACTGGACAATCCGCTCTACCTCCTGAGCTGCTGCTGCCCAGATATTGTAGAACGTAACCATGTTATAGAACATAAAATTAATGTCAGTTACTTTGCTACATAATTAATTCCTTTTACAATGTGGTAACTGAGTCGCTAACTCAATTACTTTTTGGAAAAAGTAATTTGTAACTATAACTAATTACTTTATTACTATAAGATGCCCAACACTGCTCACTTTTCACTTGTTTGAGCAGAACCTCCCTGAACCGTTTACAGGTGGTCCAGAATGCCTGTGCTAGGCTGCTGACTCCACAAACTCCTGCTGACTCCTCCAAACACACCCACATCACCCCGCTCCTCTTCCAGCTTCACTGGCTGCCGGTTAACTTCAGGGTTCATTTCAAGATCCTGGTTCTGGTCTTTAGGGCCTTACATGGACAAGCACCATCATACATTGGTGATCTTGTACTGGTTGTGCAGCTCACCAGGCTAAAGACTAGGGATGAGCGAGTACACCACTATCTGTATCTGTTCAACCATCTAAATTATCTGTATCTGTATCTGTACTCGGAGTGGGTGGGGCCTAAGCCGGAAATGGGCTTGGTTCAACCGGAAGTGGGTGTGGCTTAACTCAGTACAGAATTTTAAGTCTGAAATTGATATGGATTGATCACAAGTTGCTATATGTATTGTTTATTTGAAAACTATTTTCAGATCAGCCTCAGAATTGAGATTCAGTGTTTTTGATCACAATAGTAAAGGAACTATTACAGAACAAATTTTTCAATAAACTCAGAACATGAATACTAAAGTGCATGAATGAATATAACTGAACTCATGCAGTAGAAAAAAAAATCAAGGGCGTAGATTTGGCATGGACGGTGGTGACATGTCCCCACCAATATCCTGCACCGACCAAATAGTCCCCACCAATAATTTGACCGCCTCCGCTAAAAAACAACAAGCCATTCATGTCTCGTTACTCTAGAGGTGCATAAAGGGTTAACTGACGTTCTCTCCTTGAGTCCTGCCGCCGTACCGCATATGGACGGTGTGATTGGCTGTCACAGGAGACTCACGTGAGACAAACTACACCGTCGCCGGTCGTTAGCACACATATATGGTTAGCAGCGCCAAAGCTAGAAGGAAAACGTTGCAGTCATATGCAAGACTCCTGTGTTTGTAATGCGACGTGAGTGACACAGAGGGTCCTGAGAGGATGACGCTAACTGTATACAAGCTGCACATGAAGAGAGGCTCTTTTATTAACGCCACCGTCATTTCACATTACAGCAGTCAAGTTCCCCAACAACACACCCACACACTTCCGGTCACCACAATAAAAGCGCTGTATACCACATCCTGTCTGACTGTATTAATTAAAATAAGAGGACATAAGGAGCTATTTTTTTCATCCAAAGAAATGTGTAAGTCACTTAAAGTTAAGTTTGCTAATGAAATGAGTCCATCATAATAACGTCATTGGCAATGCTAGGCTTTAGCACTCAGCATACAGCAAGTAAGTTATCTGTAGCTCATTAGAGATTTACCTGCTGATTTACCTTTCTCTCAGAGAGAAAGACAACTAGCCATGTTAGTCATGGTTCTCTTTCTGAGTCTAACTTCCATTCAGACTGAGAGAAATCTGCAGCCTTGTACAGCTATTATCAGCCTAGAGAGACACTTAGTCCTTTAAAGCCTGACACATGAAATAAGAATCAGAAAACAGTTTTTTAAATTTTGAAACATTTTTGACTAATATTAATACAACAATAATTTACTTTTACAACAATCAAACTAAATACAATTTGTACTTGGCAACTTTAGCTTCCACCAGAGGGCAGAAAACATGTCTATGATTCAATAAAGCCGCTTATTGAGGAAAAAAACTAATCATTAAAATTATTAAAAAGAAAGAGCTCTTATAAACTTAGATATGTGTGTAGATAAGAAACAATTGTTAAAGGGTTAAATTGACATGTTTAATATTAAAATGTTGGTGACACACAATAGTTTTTCAATAACATTAAACATTACAAATAAGTAAGTAGCATAGTGCATGTGGGAAATCAGTACATTATTGTTTTTATCATGGATAGACAAAACAACACAAATGGGAGGGGCGGGTGCTCTGTGTGACTGGCCAATCACAGAGCGTAAAGACAGCCAGTTACCCAATGAGGATTCTCCTTCCACCCGAACACAGATAATCATGAATTTTACTCGTTTAATATTCGTACTCTTCATTAATGCATTATCCGTACCTCATCCCTACTAAATTTGTATAGCGCCTTCTTAGGGTTCTACAACCCCCCAAGGCGCTTCACAACACAATCAGTCATCCACCCATTCACACGCTGGTGGGGCTGAGCTACAACGTAGCTACAGCTGCCCTGGGGCGCACTGACAAAGGCGAGGTGACAGATCATTTGCTGCTGTGGCCCCCAGACTCTGGAACTCTCTCCCCCTGAGCCTGAGATCAGTGGACTCGGTGGTCTCCTTTAAAAAGAAGCTGAAAACTCACCTGTTCAGGCTGGCTTTGGTGTGACCTTCTGTTCATCCTCTTCACTCGTCATTCGTCTCCATCCGCTCCATCATTCCTGCACGCTCTTTTTCAACTCACTTGTGCATTTCTCTGTTGTTTTGGATAATTATTCTCATACTCATCCACCTATAAGCATCTCTACACCTCTCTCTCACACACAGTTCCACCTCTTTTGGCTCTCTTCCACCTGCCTTCATCTCTCCTCATTGATCACGATTGTCTAAAAACATCACAATCACTGGGGACTCATAAGAAGCTATTTGCCAAGATCTACACTTTTACCTTCACTTTCTGTAGCTTTACATATGAACATTTCTGTTTCTGCTGTGTTCTGCCTAGTGTCAGATCATCTGCCCCCGGCAGCAACTGTTTACCATGTATGAGCTAGAAACGATGGGCTTTGCAAAGAGCGAGGTGTCTGAGCACAGTCTGAAACTGAGGAACATTGCTATGTAAGCAGACAATAACACTCAAATCATGTTGAGTGAAACAGCCACAAGCTAATGTTTAGATCTCCTCCTTTTATTCTCAGAAAAAGTAAAGGCTTGAGTGGAAGAGCTCTCAGGAAGTTACCATTCCTTGCTCATGCACTCCTCATAAAGGTAAATGTTAAATTTTCAAGTTTTGCTTAAAACATAAGTTGAACATTGTTTTGGAATGTAATTTGTTCATCTGCAGATGCCCACAGTAACGCTGAAGATGTTTCTGGAGGCTCTGAGCCACACTGTGGATAAACAGAGAGAGGAGAAGGATAATCTGTTCAACAGCATCTGAAACCAATAAAATACCCCCAAACATCTACAGCTGTGATTATTGTTTTTACTAAAACTGTTCATGAGATGTTATGCTGTTTATCTTGTTGCATTATAATATTAAACAAAAACTTGTGGTTTAATATTTAATTATTATTGCTTACATTTTCTGTGGTATTAACTGTTTGCTTTGTCTTTGATATAGCTTTACCTTAACAGTTGCCTGATTTGGCGTAAACTCCTAGTTCAGTGTTTTTCCAGTTACTTCCTGTTGTATTGCTCAGCATATTGATATACGCTCAGCTGTATCGTATCAGCAAGCAGTAATGAATTGAGTGAATACATATTTGTCCTAATTTCTTTTTTTTTGTTTATTAAGGAGTTTGTTATGAAAAGCTAACTTTTGTTTCTCTGTGGATTTTATCCAAAGATGCTGAAGTGACTGATTTTTTGTTAAATGTCCTTTAAAGTGATTCATTTTTTTATCAGTTCTCTGTTTTCTGGATCCATGACAGTATTCCATTGCTTAAAAACATTGTAGTAACACCATGTGTTTCTATCTGCTGCAGTAGAACTTGCCCTTCACCACTTGGTGGTGCACAGACTCTGTTGTTGCACCTTTACTGGTTTTTATGATTTTGTATTTTATGAGCTACATGACAGCGCTGAGGGCAACAAGTCAAACCTGCAGCAACAATAAAGAGACTGCAGTTGAACTTGTCCCTCTTTTCTATACCAGTCATTTTAGTTGTTTCCTCAATTAGCTCAGTTTTAATTAGCAATTATTAAGTTAGCTCAGTCTTTTATGGCTCAGGCCTCTGCTTTTGAACTTCAAGTGTCTGACAGTGAGTGATCACATGAGGTGGGATTCAAAACAAAGAATCGGAGATGTTTTAGTTTAAAAACTGTTCAGTTTACATGAACAGACAAGTAAGCCATGTTTGTGGAGATGTTTTGCATTCTGCAAAAGGCTCTGCTGCACTGCATGTCAGTTGCTGGTTGGGGACGATGTGTCTGCTGTCCGCAATACCTTTTTATTCCACTTCAAAGGTGGATCTTGTGGACTTTTATGTAAAAATGAAATTCAAACACTGAATTCATCTTCAGTCCCACATTAGAGACACACCAGCAGTGTTTTGGGCTGTTTATGAAGGTCATTAAATGTTTTATTAGCAGATCAGATTTCACTGTCAGCTACAGCAAAGACATTCATTTTTGTGATCAAAACCATTTCAAAATGGGTGAAACCTCATTTCCATTAGGAACTCAACTTGTGACTTAAGGCCACAGAACTTTAATTTCTTACATCTAATTTGGTGCCCACAAGTCTTATGGGACATAAATCACATGAGGCCAAGTGTTGAAGAAAAGAAGGTGGATGAAGCAAGAGTTGGAGGAGCAAGCATACTAAATAAAACTAATTGCTCTGTCTAGAGGCCCTTTTCTTTCTGTAGTCTGTTCAAAAGACAGGCCGCTGTTAAAATGCAATCAAGCTAAAGAATAATAGTGAAAAGCCCTATTGCAGGATTTTATCACTGTTTCAAGCAGCTTTAAAATGCCAAAGAAGTCCAAACAAAACAGCCCAATGTTATCCTTTTGTCTCTGTTCAGGTACAGTTCTGAAAGCAAATGAAATACAGGTGCTGGTCATAAAATTAGAATATCATGACAAAGTTGATTTATTTCAGTAATTCCATTCAAAAAGTGAAACTTGTATAAACGTTTCATTCATTCATTACACACAGACTGATATATTTCAAATGTTTATTTCTATTATTGTATAGAAAACCCTGAGGACCCAGAAATTCAGCCAAAACTTAGGAGTAAACATTATTGAAGGGTTTTAATAATATGTGGGAGGATTAAGGAACTGCAGCGATTCTGCTGTCGGGGAGGCGGGGGAAGGAGAACCCCTCGCTGCGGAGACTGGGAGAGGTCGGGGCTGTGGCGGTGCAGACTTTAGGTGCTCCTCTTTTGTCTGTGGATCTTATTTCTCTCCTCAGATGACGCAGACAATTATTTACAGCCAAAGCAGAAGTTTAAGAATCCAAAATCCAATATCAGTGTGAGGGACAGGCAAGGTCATAAACGACAGGCAGAAGTCAGCAATACTTATCAGGAGGGGCGAGTGCAGAGCCAAGGTTGGGAATCCAGATGACAGATGAGCGAGAGAATCCGTGAAAAGATTAAAGCCATCAGTTTGTCACACACACTGGTGTGTGGTGAAAATTGTCCTCCGCATTTGACCCATCCCCGCGGGGAGCGGTGAGCTGCAGACATGGCCGCGCTCGGGAACTTATTTGGTGGTTTAACCCCCCAATCCAACCCCTTAGTGCTGAGTGTCAAGCGAGGAGACATTGGGTCCCATTTTTTATCAAAGTCTTTGGTATGATCCGACCGGGATTCGAACCCCGATCTCCCAGTCCCAGGGCGGACACTCTACCACTAGGCCACCGGAGCTGGTAAGGGAAAGCGGGCAGAATCCATGGACGGAAACGTGGTCAAAAAGTCAGAAGGCTTGGTTGAAAATAACACTGGAGTCTCTACTGGCACAAGGCTGTCGATAATCTGGCAGCGAAAAAGAGACTGAGCTGCGCTTAAATGGGGAAGCGCACAGGTGAGGCTGGAGTCATCAGGCAGCGCTCAGGTAAACTGGATGAGATCTGATTAGCAGACAGAGAAAAACATAACAGGTATTGGCAGAATAAAATACTTTATTGATCCCACAGTGGGGAAATTCACAGAACCAGGTGGAATCTTCTAATTACCCTTTGAGTGATCTTCGCATCGAGTGCGCTGGTTGGCTGAACCTGCGGTAAGGCATTTGCGTCACTTCCTGTTTCAGTGTTGCACTCAGTGTAGCTGTTCTGTGTTTGTGGCTTGCTAAAATTGGTTTGATTTCTCTGTACTGAGACATTTTTGAGTTCTTGTAGTACATAAGCACGCAAAAACACACACTTTCTGTTGCACCTAGCGTTTAGGGAACCCTTTGAGTTTGCACGCAGTTTTATTTGGTGTGAAAGGTTGTTTGCCTAGTTAGCTTAGCCTCGGCGCGGCTATGGCTACTTCTGTCTCTCCGTCTTCTATCTCTTGCTCTGTGTGTCAGATGTTCAGTTACTCCTCTGCCTCCTTTAGTGATAATGGTACGTGTAATAAATGTAGCATTTTTGTAGCTTTGGAGGCGAGGGTGTCGGAATTGGAGGCCCGGCTTCGCGCTGTTGAAAAACCTGTAGATAGCCGTAGCTACTTAGCTAGCGCGGGGCTAACTAGATCAGAACCACCCCGTAGCGGTCCTCCAGTAGAACCCGAGCAGCCGGGACCTCAGGCCGGCTGGGTGACTGTACGTAAGAAGCATAGAACCCAGCCCGTGGGACACCACCAACCCGTCCACGTTTCAAACAGATTTTCCCCACTCGGTGACACCACCCACTGAGAAGCCGACTCTGGTTATAGGTAGCTCCATAGTCAGAAACGTGGCATTAGAGACTCCAGCAACCATAGTCAAATGTTTGCCAGGGGCCAGAGCGGGCGACATTAAATCCTACCTGAAACTGCTGGCTAAGGATAAGCGTAAATACAGTAAGATTGTTATTCACGCTGGCGGTAATGACACCCGGTTACGCCAATCGAAGGTCACTAAAATCAATGTTGCTTCGGTGTGTAAGTTTGCCAAAACAATGTCGGACTCCGTAATTTTCTCTGGCCCTCGCCTGATCGAACCAGTGACGACATGTTTAGCCGCATGCTGTCCTTCAACCGCTGGTTGTCTAGGTGGTGTCCCAAAAACAACGTGGGCTACATTGATAATTGGAAAACTTTTTGGGGAAAACCTGGTCTGATCCGAAGAGACGGCATCCATCCCACTTTGGATGGCGCAGCTCTTCTTTCTAGGAATATGGCCAATTTTATTAGTCCTCCCTGACAACCCAGGGTCCAGACCAGGAAGCAGAGTCGTAGTTTAACCCTCCCCTCTGCAGCTTCTGTACTGTTACCAACCCACTACCCCATCCAGACAGTGTCCTGCCCACGGCCAGAATCAAACAGATTAAAGATCAGGCTTAATAGAGCAAATCATGAAAATCTCATAAAAATAAAAACAAACTACTGAACAGAAAACTAGAACAATTAAATGTGGTTTATTGAACATTAGATCTATCTTTTCAAAGACTTTATTAGTTAATGATTTGATTTGTGATAAGCAGATTTCTCTGTTTTGTCTCACAGAATCCTGGCTGCAGCAAGAGGACTATGTTAGTTTAAATGAGTCGACTCCTTCTAATTATTTAAATCATCATATTGCTCGTAGTACAGGGCGAGGAGGAGGAGTAGCAACCATCTTTCATTCAGATTTATTAATCAGTCCCCTACCAATTAATAGCTACAGTTCTTTTGAACATCTAATTCTTAGTTTGCCTAATCCGGATTGCAAAGCTCTAAAACCACTTTTGTTTGTAGTCTTGTATCGTCCACCAGGCCCCTACTCTCAATTTTTGGATCAGATCTCAGATTTCTTGTCTGATTTGGTGTTAAATACTGATAAGGTCATTGTGGCGGGGGATTTTAACATTCATGTTGACATTGAAAGTGATCCTCTCAACGTAGCCTTTAGTAATATCTTAGACTCAATTGGTTTTACTCAAACAATCCATAGCTCCACCCACTCCTGCCATCATACATTAGACCTTGTGCTGACATATGGTATAGAGTGTGAGGAGATAACAGTATTTCCACACAATCCTGTCTTGTCGGACCATTTTTTGATAACTTTTGAGTTTATTATAACNAAACTTACACAGAATCATAGCTCTGAGCCAGCTATTCCCTTAGCCTTCAGCAGCAACGACTTTATGGGATTCTTCACTAATAAAATAGATTCTATTAGAAACAAAATCATCAGCATCCTCCCCAACACGACTTCTTCTTCCTCAGTAAGTGAGGCAGCATCAGAGGTAACTGTAGAACCTCATCTGTGTTTGAACTGTTTTGATGCAGTTGAGCTTTCAGAGTTATCAAAAATATTAGCTTCATCTAAACCTTCAACTTGTATTTTAGACCCAATCCCAACCAAATTATTTAAAGAAACATTTCCTTTGGTTACTGCCCCCATTTTAGATATAATTAACCTATCCTTAGTAAATGGATACGTACCGCAGGAGTTTAAGGTTGCTGTAATTAAACCTCTACTTAAGAAACCTTCTCTGGATCCAGATGACCTAATGAATTATAGACCAATATCTAATCTCCCATTTCTATCTAAAGTCCTTGAGAAAATAGTGGCCAATCGAGTATGAGAGCATCTAAACCCTAATGATCTGTTTGAGGAATTTCAGTCAGGTTTTAGAGAGTATCACAGCACTGAAACCGCATTAGTGAAAGTTACAAATGATATTCTCACGGCCTCAGATAAGAATCTTGTGTCTGTTCTGGTCTTGTTGGACCCTTAGTGCTGCTTTTGACACAGTCGATCACAATATTCTCTTAGAAAGGCTTGAACATGTTGTAGGGATCAAAGGAACAGCGCTAGGCTGGTTTAAATCTTATTTATCTGACAGATTTCAGTTTGTTCATGTACATGAGAAATCTTCATACTCGAGTTACTTGTGGAGTACCACAGGGTTCAGTACTTGGACCAATTCTTTTCACTATATATATGCTTCCAATTGGTAAAATCATTAGACAACATGGAATAAACTTACACTGTTATGCTGATGATACTCAGTTATATTTATCCATAAACCCTGATGAACCTAATCAGTTAGGTAGACTACAGGCTTGTCTTGAAGACATAAAAATCTGGATGACTCTAAACTTTCTGCTGTTAAATCCAGACAAGACTGAAGTTATCATCTTTGGACCAGAACCTCAGAGAAGGAAACTGCTTAGTCAGTCACCTGATCTAAACGGTATTAAATTAGCCTCCGAGAACAAAGTAAAGAACCTCTGTGTAATCTTTGACCAGGACATGTCATTCAAATCCCACGTTAAACAGGTTTGTAGGATTTCCTTTTTCCACCTTCGGAATATTGCTAAGATTAGAAGCATCCTTTCCAGGAGTGATGCTGAAAAACTGGTTCATGCATTTATTACCTCAAGGTTGGATTACTGCAATTCATTACTATCAGGAGGTCCACAGAATGTAGTCAAAAGTCTTCAGCTGGTCCAAAATGCTGCAGCTAGAGTTCTGATGAGAATTAAAAAGAGAGACCACATCTCTCCTGTTGTAGCTTCCCTACATTGGCTGCCTGTTAAATTCAGAATAGATTTTAAGATCCTCCTCACATATAAAGCTCTTAATAAACAAGCTCCATCATACATCAGTGATCTGATTGTTTCATATGTTCCTAACAGAGCACTTTGCTCTCAGACTGCAGGTTTACTAGCCTAGTGAACTAGACCAATTCTTGCTTTGCAGAGTTTGGTCTAGGCACGCTTCATTGGAAACCTCGCAGCCCAAACCACTGCTGTGTCTATCCAATCACAACTCGCTATAGTTTTGGTTGGGCCAATGACAGCGCTCTATATTGTGGGCCAATCACAGAGCGGGAGTAGCCGATGATGTCAGCGCTGCGGCCGCGAACCCAAGCAACATGGCGGCAGCGCCGGAGCCACGTTCTTTTGAAACGGCTTTGTCATCAACATTGGATTATTTAGACTCCAATGTGCGTAAGTCTGTCAGATATACTTAGCGGCTTCTTATTTTTATCAAACAAAGTAGTGCAATGTCCCAGTACACCTGATATTCACATGTTTTTATACAAAAACGACAGAAATCATTGACGCCATTAGTGGGTCCCGCTTTTCCATCGCTGTGATTACGTCACGTTGTTCGTTACTCTGATTGGTCCTAGCGCTATCCAATTGCGTGCTGACATTTTGAAAGACAACCGTAGATCCCGCCTCACGACTGAGAGCCGTCAATGGTTCGTGGCCAGACTATATATTCACATATATAGGATGGCTTGCCAGGCTACA
Organism: Aphyosemion australe; assembly: GCA_006937985.1. NCBI lineage: Eukaryota > Metazoa > Chordata > Actinopteri > Cyprinodontiformes > Nothobranchiidae > Aphyosemion > Aphyosemion australe. Next base: position 253,186 of record SSNS01000287.1, on the reverse strand, counting down.
GGTTTACTGGTGGTTCCTAGAATATCTAAAAGTAGGATGGGAGGCAGATCTTTTAGCTATCAGGCTTCTCTCCTGTGGAACCAGCTCCCAGCTTTAGTCCGTGAGGCAGACACCTTGTCTACTTTTAAGACTAGGCTCAAAACTTTTCTATTTGATAGGGCTTATGGTTAAATTCTGATGTTAGCCCAGGTTTAGACGAGTGGGGAGCAGAGGGAGGTGGAGTGTACAGAGGGGACTACAGTCGTTAAAGACTTTTCTCCCTGGCCCTGCCTCCCACATGCCTCCATCTAAAAGGCTAGGTTATCCTGAGTTATCTCTGTAGTTATGCTGCTATAGGCTTAGACTGCTGGAGGACATACTGACCACTTTCCACACTCTGCTACTCTCTTCTACCACCACTCTCTAATTGCATTATTTCCTGTTATTTCAGCTGTTAACTTTATTTTCTCTCTAAGTGTTTTTCTGTGCTACTATTAGTTCACCTATTGAATTAATTATAGATTCACTCAGATAAAGACAATAAAGTTTCTCTGACTAAATAGAACTTCTACTAAGAAATCACAGTGTAGCCATAGAAACACTACTTGATCTATATGGTGGGTGTGTGTGTGTGTGTGTGTGTGTGTGTGTGTGTGTGTGTGTGTGTGTGTGCGTGTGTGTGTGTGTCTTCTTAATCCCCAGTGAGTCGTAGCGGATGGCTGCTCATACTGAGCCAGGATTCTCTGGAGGTTTCTTCCTGTTAAAAGGGAGTTTTCCTTCCCATTGTCGCTACATGCTTGCTTAGTATGAGGATTGTATCAACACACAGTCAGTGTCTTGATGCAATCTGCTGGGTTCCTTATATAGGAAACTTTTTTACTGATTGGCTTAATGAACTGAACTGTATTGGAATGTTTACTTTGTGAAGTGCCTTGAGACGACTCTTGTCGTGATTTGGCGCTATATAAATAAACTGAATTGAATTGAATTGAATCATGACAGTACTTCCACCTCAAGGACCTGCACCTGATGGGCCACCCGGCATCACAGGATGGGTCCGATGGAAGTCCCGGATGAGGGACTTATTCAGGACGTGGCAAGCAGGGACCCAAGAGTGCTCCTCAGGGCCAAAACCCTCCCAGTCCACAAGGTAGTGCAAACCGCACCCCCAAGGGACGGGACCTGAGGAGACACCGCACAGAGAAGACAGGGCCCCCAGCAACAACTTGGGCGGATGGAGGCGGTCTGGAGGAGGGCACAAAACGAGAGACAGACACAGGCTTGACACAGGACACATGGAAGGTAGGACAGACCCTGCGTGTTCCAGGGAGGCGGAGGCGAGCTGCCACCGGGTTGACCACCTTGGGAGATGGGAAACGGGCTAACAAACCTGGGAGCCAATTTGCGGGCTTCTACACACAGGGTAAGGTCCCTGGTGGACAGCCAAACCTTTTGTCCCGCCTCGTAGGCTGGCGCTGGCACCCGTTTTCGGTTGGCCATCCGGGAGTAGATAGCGGAGGTCTTGAGCAGAGCACAGCAGGCCCGCCTCCACACCCGCTGGCATCTCAGTGCTGCTGTATGAGCAGAGGGAACCTTGGCAGCCCTGTCCTGGAGAGAAAATACAGGAGGTTGAAAACCATACACTGGTTAAAAGGGGGACAGCCCGGTGGCACTGGAGGGAAGGCAATTTAGAGCATGTTCAACCCAGGGGAGGTTCTGTGACCACTTGGTGGGATCATGTTCACACAGTATGCGTAACTTCATCTCCACTTCTTGATTTAGACCAGGGTTTCTCAACCCTGGTCCTCAGCGCCCCCCTGCCCTGCATGTTTTCCATGTATCTGCTTCAGCACATGGCTGCAGAAGCCTGTTAATCACTCATTCATTTAAGTCAGGTGTGTGTCAGCAGGGAAACACTGGTGTTTGAAAGGGCAACATGGAAAACATGCAGGGCAGGGGGGCGCTGAGGACCAGGGTTGAGAAACCCTGGTCTAAATCAAGAAGTCCCTGCCCCTGATTTAGATGCTCCGTCTGACCATCGGACTGCGGATGAATACCAGAGGAGAGACTGACATGGACCCCAAGGGAATTGCAGACCTCTCTCCAGAACTGTGAGACAAATTGAGGGCCCCGGTCAGAGACGACGTCGACGGGAACCCCGTGCAGTCAGAACACCTCTCGGGCTAAGATCTCTCCAAGCATCTTGGAAGAGGGCAACTTCACAAGAGGCACCAATTGAACCATATTGGAGAACCTGTCAACAATGGTGAGTAGCACAGTAAGCTTGCTAGAGGGGGGCAGACGTGATAAAGTCCATGGAGATTTGGGACCAAGGACGATGAGGTACAGGAAGGAGGTGCAGGTAGCCAGCTGGGGGTCGGCGTGAGGACTTGGCCTGACAGCATACCGGGCGTGATAGGACGAATTCTTTAACATCCTTCAACATGGTCTTCAACCAAAAATGTTCCTGGACCACCAACATAGTCTTACTCACCCCTGACAACAATGGAGAGTACCTCAGAGACCAGATGGTCAGGGATAAAAAGGCAGTCCTTGGGGCATCCTTCAGGTGCTGGGTGTTGTTGATGGGCCTCCCGTATTGTGTTCTCCAATTCGAATTGTGTGACCGACAATCGTACTGACTGGGGGAGAATGTAGCCGTCCCCCTCCTGGATCGACCCCTCTGATCTTTCATGGTTCCTGGATAGGGAGTCTGGCTTGGTGTTCTTAAAGAGCGAGTAACACCTAAATCAACTTTTTTTTTTGATAACCTGTATAGGTGAGTGTCTAATAGTGCTGTAGTTGTGTAATCATTTTGGCAGTTTAGTGCAACTAACTTAAAATTTAATATTACAGGCAAAAACCGTAATTATATTTCCATCTTCAGGTTAAAACTCTCCTACACACTGATTTAGAATTAGCCACAGCTGATTGCTGTAGCGCTGCAGCGTGACGTTTTCTCTACCGTACTACGTGGCTGAGCTGCACTGTACTCCAGCTGAGTCGGCCGCACCTCCACCTGGCGCAACCACTCACCTGCCGATATGACACGTTAGAGCTGGGAGCTGCTTGCCTCCTTGAAAAAAAACTCCTCCCCTTTTTTTTCTGGTGATCGCAGTGGACAGGAAATCCTCCAACCTGCTGGTGCTTCTGAGTCTGCTCTTCTTCTGAGCGGTAGGTTTGCTTATTTGTGCACTCCTGTACATGCGCGAGTGCACAGGCGCGCATAAATGACTCATTTTTCCGACTGGGAAACTCCGAGGGCCCATGTGGGGTGGTTAAGGGTGGTGCTGTCAATCACTGCCTCAGTGCCGCTCTCTCGGTCCTCCAGGTGACGCCTTTTTTGCAGGTATTTTTCTAACAGGAAGTCTGCTAGGAATAAGTTTCCCATGGTGTTACTCACCCTTTAAGGCCGGGTCTGTAAGACAATGTGAAGGTGAATCTATTGAGAAACAGAGCCCACCTGGCCTGCCTGGGGCAGAGCCTTTTGGCTAAACGGAGATACTGGAGATTCTTGTGGTCTGTCCACACCAGAAAAGGCTCCTTGGCTCCCTCTAGCCAGTGTCGCCATTCCTCCAATGCCAGGTTAACAGCCAGTAGCTCCCGGTCCCCCACATCATAATTCCTTTCAGCTGTAGAAAGACTCCTGGAAAAGAAGGCAGATGGATGAACTTTGCCCCCCGAATACCTTTGGCTCAGTAAGGCTCCCGACGCCTGTATCAGAAGTGTCAACCTCGACTATGAACTGGCGGGAGCGATCAGGTGAATGGATGACAGGTGCGGATGTAAAAAGGCTCTTGAGTCTGGTAAAGGCCTCTGCTTGTTTGGACCAGACAAACCTGTTCTTGGAGGAGGTGAGTGCATGCAGCGGTGAGGCAATAGAACTGTAGTTCCTGATAAACCTGTAGAAGTTTGCAAATCCCAGAAACCAAAACCCAGGAAGGATATGGTGGTCTCTGCTTTGATGAATAATTTGTTTTGCAGGAGGCAAAGAACAACTGCACGGACATGGTCCTGGTGTGTCGAGAGGTCCTTGGAAAAAATGAGGATGTCATCCAGATAAACAAAAACAAAATGGCCGATCAGATCCCGTAGAACGTTGTTGACAAGAGCCTGAAACATAGCAGGGGCATTGGTTAGACCAAATGGCATTACCAGGTATTTGTAATGTCCAGTGGGGGTGTTAAAGGCAGTTTGCCATTTGTCCCCTCCCTGATATGAACCAGATAATATGCGTTTCTGGGGTCAAGGTTAGTGAAGATGGTGGCACCTTGGATTTGGTCAAAAAAAGAGTTCATGAGGGGTAGAGGGTAGTGTAGTCAATACAGGGCCTGAGGGAACCCATCCTTCTTCCCCACAAAAAAGAACCCCGCACCCGCAGGGGACGAAGAAGGGCATGTGAATCCAGCATTAAGCACCTCCTCAATGTAGGTTGTCATGGCTTGATTCTCAGGACCAGACAGGGAATACAACCTCCCTTTGGGAGGAAAGGCACCAGGCATGAGGTCAATGGAGCAATCATAGGGTCTATGTGGAGGAAGAGCGATTGCACGAGGTTTGCTAAAAACCTCTCTCAGGTCGTGGTATTCAGGAGGAACTTTGGAAAGGTCAGGGAAGGTCTCTGGGGCCTTCACAGCCATGGAGATCGAAGATTTTGCAGTTAACAATGTCTCCAACTCAGCCAGATCCTTGGGGGGGTCGCGTGTAACAAGTTCATCCTTGAGCTCCTCATTCAAGCCTTGATAAAAAACATCACACTGGGCTTCTTCATTCCAGAAACTGTCAGCAGAGAGGGTATGGAAGTCAATTATGTACTCAGTCACACTTCTTTTACCTTGTTTTAAAGTTAAACCCCGAACAGCCTCCCTCTCTGGCATAACCGGGTCAAAGACTCTGATGAGTTCTTTGCTGAATGCCTTGTGGCAGTAACAAAGGGGTGAATCTCTCTGCCACTCTGCTGTTACTGTGGCAAAGTGGACAAACAAGGGCCCGGGCGGGATTTGAACCTCAGACTCCCGGGTGAGAGTCATGCGTGTTAACCAGTCAGCCAAAGGGATATCCCTGTGGCCAAGCAGCCCAGGCGCATGATCAATCAGGATACAGTGATGGCATGCTCACCCTGTCACATCTTCCCCCCTCTTTCCACAAGCATGCCCCCGTGCTCCTGCGCAGGGTGCCACAAACCACACATCCATGGACCAACCTCACAGTTCTACATGGATCCTGCCAACAACGCCAATTGTGGCAAGGTGGACAAACGAGGGCCCAGGTGGGATTTGAACCTCAGACTCTCGGGTGAGAGACATGCGCGTTAACCAGTCAGCCAAAGGGATATCCCTGTGGCCAAGCAGTCCAGGCGCATGATCAATCGGGATACAGTGACGGCATCCTGACCCTGTCACATTACCTACAACTTGGCCTTGCCAGACATTAATGAAATCATAAAAGCAACTTTGCTCGTTCCGTGGGAAAAGAAGAAGGTTGTAATTCAAAATTAATCTCACATTGTGTGATGAAAGGAGGACATTGACTTGGCTCACCTTTAAACATCTCACGAGGAGTTAAACGAGGTTCATGAATGGGTGATACCTGGTGACTGGCTGGTTTAGCAGATGGACAAGTGGGGGGATCCTCCTGCGCAGCAGCAGCTGTGGACAACTTGGAAAGCATAGAAGCATCTAGAAGCTCTCGACATTGCACTATTGGGCACAGGTCTGTCAGATGCGCTCTAAGGTCCTCTTGTGCACTGCTTGTGCACACTGCTAGCAGCGAGATGCGGAGAATAATGCAGACGCTCTGATCGGAATCGTTTCATGATTGTGTTACCTGTGCGATGGACTCTGTGGGTAATGGGTCAAATATCTGCATGCACACCTGAATGAATCATTAACAAACATACTCACTTGATTCTTGGACAAAAGGTCCACATAAAGATGCAGTCAGCCATGTCCCAAGGAAGTGGAGAGTAGGCTCCAAAGATACCTGGTGGAGCTACACTACCGGTCAAATGTTTTAGAACGCCCCAATTTTTCCAGTTTTTTATTGGAAATGATGCTGTTTAACGTCACATTGCACTCTGAAATGAAAGCATAGTGCAAATAAGCAATTGGAGTTAAAAAATAAATCATGGAATCAATTTATAGACCAAAATGTATTCTAAACTTTTGACTCTTCAAAGTAGCTACCTTTGGCAGATATAACAGCTGAACACTCTCGTGGCATTCTTTCTACATTAGAAATCAAATCTTCAGAAAGTTCTTCCTATATCTGTTGCAGAAGTTCCCATAAATGTGTGGCACTTGTAGGATGCTTTGCTTTCACTCTTCTGTCCAGTTCATCCCAAACCAGCTCCATGGGGTTTAAGTCTGGAGACTGTGCTGGCCACTCCATGTTTTCAAGCTTACCATCTTGTTCTTTGTTCCTGAGGTAGTTCTGGCATAGCTTGGACTTTTGTTTTGGGTCATTATCTTGCTGTAGGAGGCTGCACAGTAGCTAAGTGGTTAGCACTGTTGCCTTGCAGCAAGGAGGTCATGGGTTCGCATCCCGGCCTGGGGTCTCTCTGCATGGAGTCCCTGTGCACGCGTGGGTTCTCTCCGGGTACTCCGGCTTCCTCCCACAGTCCAAAAATATGACTGTCAGGTTAATTGGCCTCTCTAAATTGTCCTTAGGTGTGTGTGGTTGTTTGTTCTGTGTGTCTCTGTGTTGCCCTGCGATGGACTGGCAAAATGTCCAGGGTGTACCCTGCCTGCATGCCCACTGACTGCTGGAGATAGGCACCAGCCCCCCGCGACCCTGCTTGGATAAGCGGGTATAGATAATGGATCTTGCTGTAGGATGAACCCCTGACCAACTAGGCGCATACCAGAGGGTACTGCATGGCGTTGGAGAATGCTGTGGTAGCCGTTTTGGTTCAGGGTGCCTCTCACTCTGTACAAGTCACCGATCCTGGATCCAGCAAAACAGCCCCAGACCATCACACTTCCTTCTCTATGTTTGACAGTTGATGCCACACACTGTGGAACCATTCTTTCACCTACTCTGGCGTACAAAGATCCTGCATGATGAACCGAAGATTTCAAATTTGGATTTATCAGTCCATAATACCTTCTTCAGTAGCGGTGATTCATGGCCCAGGCAAGCCTCTTTCTGTTCTCTTCCTGTCAAACCTGCAGCTCCAAGTCTTCTCTTCACAGTTGAAACTGAGACTTGCTTAGTACGACCAGTGGTGGCTGGTGACTTTTTTTTGGGCTGGGGCGCTAACCACATATCACCACTAGGGGATGCCAAATTACCATTCTTATGCGTCAGCATCACACAACTGATGGTCACAATAGCAGGAGCACTTCGGCAAAAAAGTTGTTCAAAAAGTTTTTGAATATTAAGTACGTTTTTGACAAAAACATGCTTAATATTCATCCATTCACCCATATATTACACAAACTGCACACACACTTAAGGGGAGTAGGCTAATCTAATCAATAGAATCCACTTTCTACCAACACCTAATAAGCTGTAAATAAACGTGAGGCCGTAAAAAGGCGCTACACGTATCCAGAAAAACACAGTGACACAATGCAAGATATCCACAGAAGCAGGAGTTTAGATAAAAGACCAGACTCACAAACAAGAATAGAAGTACCACTCTTAGTTCAAAGCGTATGGAGCGGTGCTAGCTGTTAACGCAGCAGCATGCTAATTTCCTGAAGCCAAAAGCTAAAATCAGGCTTACCTGCAGGTTATGGCCATAATCCATGGTGTAGTAAAAACAATCCACTCGGTTCGTGAAATCCTAGTATATCCCAACGTAAAAGCTGAGCTGATCAGACTGTTTGCTTTTACCCGCTCTAGTGTTTGATGCATTCCATCATTTTCCTGTTTACGTGGATTCTCTCCCTGTGATTGGTTAATATGAAAGCCAGCCAGCTGAAAAAAACTCAACAACAAGCAATTCGATTGGCCCTCTGGACGGGGTGAACAACCTGACCAATGAGCGATCTCCTCCCCCTGGTCTGAGCAGAATTCACCCGGTGACGATCTCTACACGATGCGCCCAAAGACTCGGTTTGGGGAACCACTGCACACGTGCCAGTTAGCCCATATTAAGTCAACGGTAAAGATTGCTGCGCCCGCGAGAGGACACGTGACAAGTACGTCGATGATTTGGCCGTGTAAAAAGAACATTATTAAACTACAATTAAACACAGATTACACACAGCACTTAGTCCATATGGTGTATAGATCGTTTAGTTTACTTTCTATGTTTTTTAAATATATTTTGTGATTCCTATCTTCTTCTTCTCCTTCCTGTGAGACTGGTGGGGCGGCGCCCTAGCGCCCCCTATGGACGAGCCGCCACTGAGTAGTGGTCGTACCACTATTAAGCTGTGCTTGAAGCTGTTCTGTGAGCCGCCTATCACGCAAGCTGTTAACTCTCAGAAACTTGTCCTCTGATGCAGTTGTGGCTTTGGGTCTGCCAGACCTCTTCCTGTCAGAGCTTACCCCAGTTTCTGAGTGCCTTTTGATGGTGAAGGAAACTGTACTCACTGACTGTGAAGGACCAAGCAGTCAAAGACAGTCAGGCACAGGTTGTAGTTTATCAAAAAATTTAATGTTGGGTTACCAAAAAAGTTGTGGATCCATTCACAAACATAAATCAGATTCTTGGGCCCATAAAAGAGGTCAACATAACAAAACCGCCACTAAAGAACACAAACCACTTAACTCAAACAAAGAGACCTCTCAAGTGAAACAAAGGAGGAACTTAAGTAATGGCTGATCAGCCCACAAAAACACAAAAAAGGGGTAACACACAAAAACCCAACAAACACATGACAGAACTATCAAAATACATCCCTTTCCCCCCTCCATAGTCCTAAATGGTGGTATGAGCCAATTTGCAGATCTTCATAGGCCTGCTCCACCCCTTCTCCACCTTTTTAGCTGATCAGCAGAGGGCCTGGAGCAGCTGCCACCAAGGTAACTCAGAGGACAAAAAACCAAACTATTACATCATATCATACAAGTCATAAATGTGCACCCTAATTGTACATAACAAAAATGGTACTCTAAAGTAAACCATATAGTTAAGAGTAACAAAAACCAGACTGTAGTGACATTTCATTACCTAAGATGTGTGGCTGTGGCCACAGCCATCACACTGACACCTTGACTTTCTTTGCAATTTCTCTGTAGGAAAGACCTACATTTTTAAGTGTTATGAAGGTCTGTCTCTCTTCCATTGTTAATTGCCTTTTTCTCGCCATTTTTGTAGCAACACACTATTATCTGCAGTACAATACTGTTCAACTGATGCTCACGAGGGTATGGTACCACTGTATGTTCCAACACTGCTTTTATGCAGACAGAGGGGGTTGTAAGTAATCCAGCAAAGTTGCAACACCTGTGGGAATTAGTAGCACCAGGCTTCAAGGCTTGATCAACCTCCATTGCTGCAGAACAGCTGAGTTCCCTGAAAAAGGCATTTTTGTATAATCCTGAAATGTACATTAATTTTCAGTTTTGAGTAACCTTACCTTTTTTTTAACCTCTGGCTGTTCACCACTTAACTTTGTACCATTTCAAGCTATTCATTGGACTTGAATGACTTACAGTGCATCCGGAAAGTATTCACAGTGCTTCACTTTTTCCACTTTTTTGTTTGTTACAGCCTCATTCCAAAATGGATTAAATTCATTGTGCCCATAAAATTCAACACACAACACCCCATAATGATAATGTGAAAAAAGTGTCTTTGAAGTTGTTGCAAATTTATTTAAAATAATAAACTTGAGAAATCACATGTACATAAGTATTCACAGCCTTTGCTCAGTACTTAGTTGATGCACCTTTGGCAGCAATTATAGCCTGAAGTCGATTTGAATTTGATGTCACCAGCTTGCCACACCTATCTTTGGGCAGTTTTGCCCATTCCTCTTTGCAGAACCTCTCGAGCTCCATCAGGTTGGATGGAAAGCGTCGGTGCTGTAGCGTGAGGGCTATTGCCACATATTTAAAGATGGATCAATAAAATGTAATAATTCATATAAATATGAATTATTAATCTTAATGATCTTTGAATGTTAATTTAACATTAATCTAGGTTCTTTTACCTGTAAGTAATCCACACACTTCAGAATAATTCAGACAGAGTCAAGAAAATAGTTATAAAAATAAATTTAATATTATATTTCTCAATCAATGATGACACAGGACAATTACTATGAATGATGGTTATTCAAGATACTGAGACAATTAATGAGGTGATGTAGTGCAAGCTAGATGTTAGGTTGCATAATCAGCATTAAGTGTCTTAGATCCTATGATGTCTGGGTTAAATCAAATTTGGATGGTTTAATAAGTTATCAAATTAATAAAGACCATTTGACACCAGCGTGCAGGGCTACTTCACCTTGTGTGCGGAAGCTCCCGGTGACTCAAGGGTCAGTAGAGGTCGTGGCTGACGAGTGTGTAGCAGGCCCCGATACGAACCGATGACCTGGGTGACTTCCAGGTGACTGCGTCGTCTGGTGGATTTGGTTTAGCTTAGAGGCAGTTCACAAAAATAGTTGATCTCAATCAAAAAGAAGAGGATGGTTCCTTATATTATTAATTATTAAGCGTTGCTTTTCCCCGGCCGGCCAAACCAAGGAAGCATAGCTTGTTGTCTTAGGCTCATCTGAAAGGGAATCAGTTGAGGTGAAAGGCAAAACCTGCAATGGTGAGGAAGACGATGAAGATAAAGATGCTGTTTCTAAGGCTAGAACCCTTTCACCTAAATCCTGTATGTCTTTCCTAAGGTTCTGTCCCAAGTTGGACAGCTCCTGTTTCATTTCTAATCTAATTTCCGTGAGAAAATCCATTAAAAGTTTATCTCGTTCAGCAGCCATCCTAAGGATGCCTCAAAACCTTTACGTTTTTTACTTTTATTTATAAATGTGTTATTGAATGAACTTCTATGCGAATGTTGGAGAAAGCATATAAAACAAATGATAGAATTGGAATGTGTTCATTAACATTTGAGAATGTGTGAAGTTGAACTGGAAAGGAAGTTTTGGTGAAACGGCCGGATCAAACACGCCAGTAGATGGCGGTGTCGGCGGGTATGGGAACGCAGGCTAGAGAAGAAGCGAGGATGACGTCACTTCCTTTTTCTCAAGTGCTGCGCAGACCCAAAATGGCTTCGGGAAACAACGAGACAACTCTTTTTAGACTCGTTACTTCGAATGCGGCGGTTTGAATTGCCTTTACTGTACCCCGAAGGGATTCTGATTTGACACGCAGTCTGGAGCTGCGACGTGGGTGGACAACGGCGGTCAAATTTAGAAATTCGGTCACGGTTATCACACGGAAATGCCAGTGATGCTAAGCTAGCGTCGGTACCTCTTGGTCCTTCGACCCCTTGTGGCTCCCTGATGATGTTCCTCCCCCGTCAGACCCACCCAACGTGTGTGTCGTGACTCGGGCTCAGGCCGCTAATGCGTCCGCCCCTCTACCATCAGATGGGTTTGTGTCTGTTGCGCCAGCCTTGTCTGACAATGATATTGTCAGCCTCCAGTCCCAGGACCCTGCTATCAGCAGGATGGCCCTGTACCTTTCTGATCCTGCGGCTCACTTACCTTCTTCCGCCGAACTTGACTCCATTCCTGAGCTCCGTGCTCTCTTTCGTGTTCGGGTCACGCTGAGACTGGTTAAGGGGGTGCTAATGCACGTTTCTAAGCCTCCGGCATCGCCTGTCCTTGTGGTTCCTCCAACCCTAACGGGGGATATGATCGCGCAAGCTCATGACTCTCCTTCGGCTGGACACAAAAGTGTCAAGGCCACTGAGCCAGGTTGCTTTCTGGCCAGGGATGCGTAGAGACATCTCAGACTACATCCAGAGCTGTTTGATTTGTGGTCAATTTCAGCCCTCGAATCCCATCCACAGAGCTCCTCTGCAGAGCAGGGGACCGTCGTCACCCTGGTCTGACCTGCAGTTCGATTGGGTGGGGCCCCTGACCAAGTCCAGCAGGGGTAACAAATACTTCTTGACCGTGACCTGTGCATTCACCAAGTGGGTCGAATGTTTACCAGCACCTAACGACACTGCGCAAACGACTGCCATTCTGTTGATTAATCACATCTTCTCCCGGTTCGGTCTCCCCAAACGGGTTAACTCTGACAGGGGTACTCATTTCACTTCGGAGGTGATGGAACACCTCTGGAAAATGTTGGGTGTTAAGGCCAATTTCCACATTGGTTACCGACCCCAGTCCTCCGGTCAGGTCGAACGGATGAACCGTACAGTTGCTAGTATTTTAAAGAAATACGTGTCAGCTAATCACAGAGATTGGGATATGAAGCTCCCATTAGTCCTGATGGCTATTAGGGCTACTCCTCATGAGTCTACCGGTGTCTCCCCATTTGAGATGATGACAGGTAGACAGATGACCCTTCCGATCCACTTGCTATATCAGTCAGTTGAGACCAGTGCTGCTCCGGCTTGCACTAACGATCAGTACTTGCAAAACTTGAAGAACCATCTGCCTGCAGCTTTTTCTTTCGCACAGACGAATCTGGGGAAATCAGCTGAGGGCAGAAAGGCTTACTATGATCAGAAGGCCTCACATGCTGAACTTCATGTAGGTGATACGGCCTGGTATTACAACTTTGCTCCACAGTCCGGTCGTTCAAAGGTCAAAACTGAGAAACTGGCTAAGAAGTTTTTGCCAAAGTGGTCGGGTCCATACCTAATCACTGATAAGATCTCTCCGGTCGTGTATCAGATCAAAATCTCCAAAGGTCACAAAGATCCTGTGTACAAATGGGTCCACAGGAACCAGATTCGACCTCATAAAGGTTCCACAGACGCTGAGGGGGACAACACCCCTAAATCAGATTACTCCACTCGACTTGCAGCTAAGGGGGGGTGACGTGCCGTCCGCTCTCCCTCTGTTCTCTTCCAGTTACCCAAGTTCTGTTCGTGTGTGTGATGTGTGCATGGATGTAATTCATGTCAAATCGTAACGTTCAGACTTGGTTGTTGTGATGCTGTCATGCTGTGGGTTCTGAAGATCTGTGATGACAACTGATTTCATGACTGCTACAGAGTAGTTATGATGCATCCAAATTCATTTTCTTTTTTTTATTATTTTGAATTCTTAGAGAGTGTTTTAAGTTTGATTTTCTAATGTTTTTGATTTCCTGATTCAATTTTAATTGATGTCCTCTGTTAGTCCCTTTGTGTAACATATAGGTTTTAATACTAACATTGAGTTGCTTCTAATTTTAACGTTGTGCATTTCCTAACACCTCTCTTCTTGGACTTTCTCCTTACATTTTATTCCACTACTGACAATTATTAGGTTTACACACTTCCTTTTATATTTTTCTCTTTATTTTAGAGGTTTTTTTTTGTTGTTATGAGCCACTGATCTTTTTATTGGCTCTTCCTTAGTTGCACTTGCACTTAAACATAAACGTTACTCCTATTCTAGGTTTTTGTTTACTTTGTTTATTTGTTAATTTCTGCACGTTTTCCATAGACTCAGTTTAATGTTTCTGCACCCTTCAGTATTCTACATGACATACACTTAGCGTTACACATACACATCCCACATATAGTGTACATATAGTTTTTTTTGCTTTGTTCTTTTCCATTATGACATCAGTGGTGGGGTCTATGAACCTGATACCTGTGTGTGTCCTCTTTCACGATGTGCTGAGTCTACCAGTGGTCTCCGTTGGCTGAGACGACATCACTGCCTTCTCCGTCCATCTCCTGGCATCGGATTCGCTCCTGCTCCTCTGGTGGTCTGGTCTTCTCGCTGGGGGGGGTTCCTGTCTCCTGGCTTCCTTCCGGCTTCGCAGTGGTTCGCCTGGTTCCGGCCTGCTTCTTCGCCTGGTCCTGGCCTGCGTCTCCTCCTGCCTCTGGTTTGCTGCTCTAATACAATTTGCTGGCTGCTGATTGCAAGTTGTGTTGACTGTTTTGCTGAGTGAGATTTGCTTCCCTCACTCCTGCTGCTTTGGAGCCTTGGAACTGACTTTGTCTCCCTCTGCTGAGTCCGCAGGGCCTATTGGTTGGTCCAACGTCTCGGGGTCTTCTGCCCGTGACCCCATGACCTTGGAGGGGGGGATTTGTAGCGACATCAACCCATGATTTCTCCTAAATTGAACTGTTTAACACTTTAACTTACAGACCACGCCAAGGCTGCAGACACTCGGATATCTGCCCAGAGACATCTATCTTAGTTTGGTCTAAGAGCCGCTATCCAGCAGGTGACATCACGACTCGAGGAAGAAACTCAAGGATTCCGCAAAGACTTTCCTATCTCTTTCTTGAATAAAGTTCATCTTTCCTGACTCGTGAAAGACTTTTACAAATATAATCTGAATGCATAAATCATACTGTTTGAATCATCATATAATAATAAGAATGATGGTTAAAATGAATGTTGTTCCTGTATTTCATATCTTTAATTACACATTTAGGATTCATTTAAGTAATGCTAATCATCATCTTCACTCTTACCTCTGTCGACATTGCAAAAAAGGGCTGTGAGGATCATACATAATACAGGGTATAGAGAACATACAAACCCATTGTTTATTCATTCTCAAATATTAAAATTTAGTGATGTAATAGACCTAAAAACTGCAGTATTCATGTACGAAGTACATAATTTATTGCCTGATAAGTTATTAAAACTATTCATTAAAAAGGATAATCTATATAATTACAGAGACAAGCTAACCTCCCATCATTCATATGCGAGAACAACATTGAAAACATTTTGTATTTCTGTTTGTGGTGTGAAACTGTGGAATAAATTAGGTAAAGACCTCAAGCAATGTCAAACACTGACTAAGTTTAAATCATGTTATAAAAAAAAGATGTTTGTAAATTATATGAAGGAAGAGACTGAATTGTACAAACTGTCTTTTAGATCATTGGCAGACCCAGGGGACTACTGTCCCATGTGAGCATGTCTATGTGACAGTATGTATGTAAAGTTATATACTCTAAAGAAAACATTTTGATTCATTTATAGGTTATTAAATTAGGTAAGGGAGGGGAACTTCCCACTCCCCTTGAACAAGTATTAAATAGTCATTGTTATTTCCGTTCTTTTGTTTCTCTGATTAGTTTTGTTTTAGGTATGTATGTGTATATATATATATATACTTTTTTATGTTTGTGCTATTTATTTAGTATTTTTTTAGTTCACTTGTTCAATAAAACTATTCATTCATTCATCATCTGATAAATATCCACAAATAATAGTATTGTGTTTGAATATTTAATTCACACTCACATTAAGTTAATAAGTCACACCACATTAAGCTGAGTCATCTTTAAGTGTTGATGAAACTGGTGTCTGAGGTAACTTGGTAACGCATACTCTAATGTGTCCAAATTTGATTTGCTCAAATTCATAAACAATTAGAATAATAAAACCTCCGGCTCGGCCAGAACACTTCAGTTCCTAAAGGAGTTCCTGCAAGCTCCTGAAACAACCAAGTCCTGACTAGGTCACCTCCTCTCAAAGGGGTGAGCCTAAGACAACAAGCTATGCTTCCTTGGTTTGGCCGGCCGGGGAAAAGCAACGCCTAATAATTAATAATATAAGGAACCATCCTCTTCTTTTTGATCGAGATCAACTATTTTTGTGAACTGCCTCTAAGCTAAACCAAATCCACCAGACGACGCAGTCACCTGGAAGTCACCCAGGTCATCGGTTCATATCAGGGCCTGCTACAGCTCTTCATACCTCAGAGGCCTCCTCACTGACACTCGTCAGCCACGACCTCTACTGACCCTTGAGTCACCGGGAGCTTCCACACAAGGTGAAGTAGCCCTGCACGCTGGTGTCAAATGGTCTTTATTAATTTGATAACTTATTAAAACATCCAGATTTGATTTAACCCAGACATCATAGGATCTAAGACACTTAATGCTGATTAGGCAACCTAACATCTAGCTTGCACTACATCACCTCATTAATTGTCTCAGTATCTTGTTTATAACCATCATTCATAGTAATTGTCCTGTGTCATCATTGATTGAGAAATATAGTATTAAATTTATTTTTATAACTATTTTCTTGACTGACTGAATTATTCTGAAGTGTGGATTACTTACAGCTAAAAGAACCTAGATTAATGTTAAATTAACATTCAAAGATCATTAAGATTAATAATCATCATTAAGATTAATAATTCATATTTATATGAATTATTACATTTTATTGATCTATCTTTAAATATGTGGCAATAGCCCTCACGCTACAGTGCACAGCCATTTTCAGATCTCTCCAGAGATCCAAGGAGTTCGAATGAAGGCAACTGGACTTCTTTGGTTTCTTGAAGACGTTTCGCTTCTCATCCGAGGAGCTTTGTCAATTCTGACTGGAATATGGGAGGGTCGATCTTATAAACTGTAGCTGTCTATTGTTGCTCAACGAGCAGCATCTGCCTGTGAATACCCCTCCTCCCTACCTCTTGATGAGTCGTTAGCATCGTTAGCCTCTATTGTTTGTGAGTCGTTGTGTTGATTAGATGCAGGAGGGTGTGAACTGGACTGAAAATGTTTTGGAACTTGGTTCAAAGCTGCATTGTAGGTGCTGGAAAGGTGAAACCTGAGTCCTCCTCCTCTATTTAATGATGGTTTCTCCATTTTGACATAGATGGCTTCCTTCACTCCTCTCTCAAACCATCTATCTTTTCTGTCCAGAATGTGGACTTTGCCTTCATTTGAACCCCTTGGATTACCATGACCTGGATGACTGAGAACCTTCACCAGCATCTCTCCAGAGATTTTCAATGGGGTTCAGGTCTGGGCTCTGGCTGGGCCACTCAAGGACATTCACCGAGTTGTTCTGTAGCCAGTCCTTCTATATTTTGGCTGTGTGCTTAGGGTCATTGTCCTGCTGAAAGGTGAACCGTCGCCCCAGTTTGAGGTCAAGAGCGCTTTGGAGCAGGTTTTCATCCAGGATGTCTCTGTACATTGCTGCAGTCATCTTAGTCTTTCAGTTCCTGCCGCTGAAAAACATCCCCACAGCATGATGCTGCCACCACCATGCTTCACTGTAGGGATGGTATTGGCCTGGTGATGAGCGGTGCCTGATTTTCTCCAAACGTAACGTATGGCATTCACTCCAAAAAGTTCAATTTTTGTCTCATCAGACCAGAGGATTTTGTTTCTCATGGTCTGAGAGTCCCTAAAGTGCCTTTTGGCGAACTCCAGGCAGGCTGCCATGTGCCTTTTACTAAGGAGAGGCTTCCGTCTGGCCACTCTACCATACAGGCCTGATTGGTGGATTGCTGCAGAGATGGTTGTCCTTCTGGAAGGTTCTCCTCTCTCCACAGAGGACTGCTGGAGCTCTGACAAAGTGACCATCGGGTTATTGGTCACCTCCCTGACCAAGGCCCTTCTCCCCCGTTCACTCAGCTTAGAAGGCTGTAGGAAGAGTCTTGGTGGTTCCAAACTTCTTCCACTTACGGATGATGGAGGCCACTGTGCTCATAGGAACCTCTAAAGCAGCAGAACTTTTTCTGTAACCTTCCCCAGCCTTGTGCCTCAAGACAATCCTGTCTCAGAGGTCTACACTCAAGTTCTTTGTCTTCATGCTTGGTTTGTGCTTTGACATGCACTGTCGACCCAGGGGCCTTATATAGACAGGTGTGTGCCTTTCCAAATCATGTCCAATCAACTTACTTTCCACAGATGGACGCCAATTAATCTGCTGAAACACCTCAAGGATGATCAGTGGAAACAGAATGCACCTCAGCTCAATTCTGAGCTTCACGTCAAAGGCTGTGAATACTTATGTACATGTGATTTCTCAAGTTTTTGATTTTTAATACATTTGCAACAACTTCAAAGACACTTTTTTCACATTATCATTATGGGGTGTTGTGTGTTGAATTTTATGGGCACAATGAATTTAATCCATTTTGGAATGAGGCTGTAACATAAACAAAAAAGTGGAAAAAGTGAAGCGCTGTGAAGACTTTCCGGATGCACTGTAAACTGCAATAACTAACTGGAAAAATTGGGGCGTTCTAAAACTTTTGACCGGTAGACATATACACTGCTCACAAAAATGAAAGGAACACTTTAAAGAAACACATTAGATACATCAGATCTCAATATGAAGTTGGATATCTATACAAATAACGACAGGGCAATGTCTTAGGAACAAAAGGATGCCAAGTCTTTTAATGGAAATAAAAGTTGCATGAACCAACTGAGGTATACTTGTCTTTAAACAAAAACGTTTATTTAAAATCTAAAGAACTTTTTTATTTTAAAGTTGGTTTAAAGTATTTTAGGACCAATAAAAACAATCTAAGTCAAGTTTTTACTCTGCTGATAAAAATATATGAATTCATTGTCATTTGTGTCAGTTAATCATGATGTCAGCAGCTAGAGTCAAATCCTAACTTTTTGTCCTTCAGATTAAAATAAATTGTAACATCAAAGTGCATCATTAATGCAGTTATTTTATTGTGATTGTCCACGCTGTTTGTTGTAAATGTGTCACATTTATGAACAGAATTGTTTCTGCATTTCCTGAAGTTTAAGCCAAAGTCATTCATGTTTCTAGTTTGTGTCCATGTGCAGCAGCAGGACTCAGAGAGGCTGGTGTAGTTTGAGCTGTTGTCCAGATGGAGGTGCTGTAGGACAAGTAGAGCAGCTGGTTTCTGAAGGAGTTTAACGATAATAAAACAGAGTTAATCAGTTGTAAAGATGTCCTACTTTGTGTTTGTGTAGTGCCAATAGTTTAGTGATGAGTATAAAGGACTGGGTCTCGCTGTATTACTCAGGCTGAACTACAGCATCTATTCTCAGGTGTGATCCCACTACTGAACGGTACGGGGGCCTTGGCCTGCTCCGTCTCCGACCTGGGCCGGTTCACCCCTCCTTGGTCAACCTGGTGGTCCCGGGCTCCCCCAGGATCACCATATTGATACTGAGCTTAGAGTGGACACCTGATCAGCATAGTCCATGTGAGGCCAGAACTCCTGAGCTCAAACGATCCTCCAGTCTCAACCTCCTAGTAGCTTGGATTACATGGGCGCGCCACCACACCCGGTGAGGAGCTGAGAACCAGACAGGAGATTTACCTGTTAGATGACGTCACCAAGAGTCACAGAAAGACTGATTCTGAACACATTTAAATAAAAAAACTATATCATAATTATTTAATGATGAACATGTATAAAATTTCTAAAACACACACCTAAAACAGCATCAGATCTGTTCCACAAAAACAACACAACATAAAAATTGACACAAGTTTTGTGTTTTTAACATGTTCTCATCAGAAACACGTGACCATAGCAGGGGCGTGTCCAAGGAGTGGCCTGGGGTAGCACACACCTCTCTTGAAATCTGATTGGCCACCTCAGGTGCCATCCCACTGAGTTCCATTTAAATTAACTTTTGTGGACTCCAGCCCAACAGAACATTTATTTTTATTCTTTATTATTTTTTCAAATTGACATAAATAGTCTTTAGAATAACCATGCCAGTCCCACTCCACTCCAGTTGGTGGCGGTAATGCACCAAGAAGTGGCTTGCAAGCCACCACTAAACAGCTTGAAGAAGAAAAAATTTGTCATGACAATGTAAAGCTCACAAATCCACTAGAATGAACAAACTAATGATTTTGTGAAGGGTGACCACAGGTGCTACCCATGCATAACCAAGTGCCCCACCTGGGCCACCCCGCTTTAAAAGGCCTGGACACGCCTCTGGTCAACATGCCTAAATGCATTGAGTTGCCACCATGTGATTGGCTGATTAGTCATTTGCATTAACGAGCAGTTGGACAGGTGTACCCAATAAAGTGGCCAGTGAGTGTATACTTGCCACCCTTGTATTTTTTCCCTGGATGGTACAGAACTACAACTTGACAGTTCCTATAAGTATTTGGGTATCTGGCTTGACAGCACACTTTCATTTGACTTTCACAAAATGACAATCCTTCCCATCATTTATAGGACTGTTTCCAAAAAACTTCTTCATAAACTCGATGTCATTTATCACTGGTGCCCCTTTCACTACTCATTGTGATCTGTACTCACTCGCAAGGCCGTATCCAGAGTTTCTAATTTACCGAGGTCCATCATTCATTATCCCGTGCACATTAATTACAAAGTAACTGAATTCAAATTTAATAATTTATTTAAAATTAAAGTAACTTGTATGATGTGTGTGTGTGTGTGTGTGTTTGCATTCGTGACTAGATCCATCAAATGTGACATATCTGAAGCATCAGGGGAACCCAAGAAGACACTAAAATTATATGAAATAGTGACTCACATACTTATTTACCCATTATACAAGATTTGGGCATAAAATGCCAGTAAAATTCTCCTGTGTCCAGAAGCATCCCAGTGCATCAGAACCTTCTCAGGATCAATTGCTCTACTTTTATGAACATGCAGCATTGTCTTCTGTCTCTGTCCATTTCTGCTGTCCTCCCTCTGAACTCACACGCTCACCTGTCTCTCCTGAAAAGTCCACAATACAGATAAGTTACCTCTACTGTCGTTGGAATGTCTTTGTGTCTCAATTCATTTTAGATTTGACCCACTGAAATATTTACGTAAAAGAACACAAATATAAATAAAACCTGTGTTATTAAGTAACACATAGATATTCTAATATTCTAGGCTTTTGAACCCTTTCATTTGGCTCATAGTATAATGAGGTCTGCAGCACCCGTTTGTGATGTAAATCATCTCCAGCTCACCAGCTCAGTGGCCTAGTGGTTTGAGTGTCCGCCCTGAGACTGGGAGATCGGGGTTCAAATCCCGGTCGGGTCATACCAAAGACTTTGAAAAAATGGGACCCAATGCCTACCTGCTTGACACTCAGCACTAAGGGGTTGGATTGGGGGGTTAAACCACCAAGTGGTTTCCGAGCGCGACTGTGTCTGCAGCTCACCGCTCCCCCAGGGGATGGGTCAAATGCGGAGAACAATTTTCACACACACCAGTGTGTGTGACAACTAGTGGGACTTTAACTTTAATCTCAACGGCGGGTAAATCCTCCTGATTATATGAAAAGTCTGATTTATACGGGTCATACCTGAACCTCACTCTTCATCAGGGTCATGTGAGTGAAACCCAGTAAAAGGACCAACATTTACACAGCAAAACCATTCCATATTTTATGGAAGGGAGGAGTATGGCAAGCAGTTTGCACATTTATTACACAGACTGGATGTGTATTCTAGAAATGTATGAATCTATTGTTTTTAATAAAAATTAACAATCCAGACATCAATAACATCATTCTTACCATCATCACTCAGATTTCCTAAATGTAATTTTAGGACAAATGCCGTCACATTTCCCATTCATGTGTATCCGCGATTACATTCTTCCTGTCTGGAATGGACAATGTGGAGCAGAAACTGATTTCTTACTAGGAGAAACTCTTTGATTTCACTTACAGGCTCTCTAAACAGTATTATGGATAGGAGACATGAAATAAATGACATCAACAATTTCAAAACAGATGGCAAGAAGTTAATTGTTTCTGAGAAGATTGTAGTTCTAAAATTAAAATATTACTATTTTAAATATTTGGATACCTAAAAAATTAGATAGCTGGAAAGCTATTTTTTATTTTAACAATTAAAGATAAATTCTACATGTAACGGCTATTATTCAAATATATAAAATGAGAGTTTCTCAAAATTAAGTCCAACTAGTGCAGCTGTTTTAATCTTTAAATGTAATTTCTACTGGTATTAATGACTAAGAATACAATTTGAACTATGCATTTTATTATTGCAAATGTAGTGTTAGGGCTATGGCTACACATTTATAAAATGATCAATGAGCTGTAATATTCCATATAAATATGAATTATCAATATTATTGATATTTGAATGTTAATTTAACATTACTCTAGGTTATTTTACCATAAGTGATCCGCACACTTCAAAATAATTCAGACAGTCAAGAAAATAGTTATAAAATAAATGTAATACTATATTTCTGAATCAATGACACAGGACAAATTATGATGCATGATGGTTAAAGCAAGATACTGACACAATTAATGAAGTGATGAGATGTAAGCTAAATGTTACATAGCTGAATCTACATTAAGAGTCTGAGAATCTCATGATGTCTGGGTTAAATCAATCTGTATGGTTTAACAAATTATCAAATTAATAAAGACCATCTGACACTAGATTGCAGTAAGTCTACTACACCTTGTGTGGAGGTCCCGTTTGATCCAGGGGTCAGAGAGAGGTCGGTACGGACAGGCTGTCGGTGCGTTGACCTCTAAGGTATTAGGACAGTAGCTTTGCCCCGAATACGAATCGTCTGGTCTGGGTACCTCTGGGTGACTGCAGGCCATAGATATCATATATATTACTAGATACCTTACCTGCGCTGTTCATTAATTGGATGAACGTCCCTACGCGGCGGCCATCTTACTGCCGACAGCGGCCCCCTTTCATAACATTGGTGTCAATGGTGCATGTACTATTTAAATAACTCTAACTTGCTCAATTTTCAACCGATTTTCAAACGGTTTGATTTGTTATAAACGTCAGAAACGTGGCTGTGAAATATGACGGATTTGGCCCATTAATTTAAAAATGTTAAAGTATGTCATATCAAGCCTATGTGTTATAAGGTTTGTAATAATGTAAACCATTTGTAAATCCATTGATATTTCATCGAGTTATGAGTGTTTTTGTTTAAGTTGTTCACTCACCTTCCATCTGCTACCATTGAGAGTGGAGCGTCTGCTGTCGGCAGTAAGATGGCCGCCGTGTAGGGACGCTGTCAACTCCCAGTTAAGGCATCTAGCAATATATATGATATCTATGCTGCATGCAGCTGGTGGATTTGTTTGCATCAGATGCAGCTTGCAAAAATGGTTGACCTCGGGGTCAAAAAGAGAGGAGATGGTTCCTTGTATGAGCTTGGCTTCCCGGCTGGCCGAACCAAGAAGCTTAGCTAGAATTCTTAGATGAACTCCTTTGTGAACTGCAGGCACAGTGTGAACAACTGAATTGTTCCGGAAAAGCACTAGTTTTTATCACTTCCATGTTTATTAATGTGGACTAATCAGGTTTGGACACCTTAGAGTTGGTGTTACCAAGATACCTCAGACAACTGTCTTCTCCAACACTTAAGAAGATTCATCCTTAATGTGGTGTAAATCTTGTTAAACCTTAATGTGAATGCAAATGCTAAATGTTCATAAGTAATATTATTACTTGTGAATGTGAATATACTGACAGATTAACATTAACTTCAACAAATACTAATCTAGTGTAATTTAAGATATGAAACACATCCTTACAGGAATAAATATTCATGTTAACTCCATCATTCATTATTATGATTATTAGACACATTATTAAAACATTAGACATCAAATGTTGTCAATTCAACAAGTATGATTATACATATGACTTATACTTATAAAGTCTTTCATGAGGCAGGAAAGATAAACTTTATTCAAAGAATAAAGATAGGAAAGTCTTGCGTCATCCTGGAGTCGTGATGTCTTGATGATATGCTGCAGGATAAGTTAGGAACTTTTAGATAGTGGGTCAAGTGCATAGATTACTTGTCACTGCAACACGATATCAGAGTGTCCTGACCGTATTGACATGACCTGTAAGTTAAAAGTGTAACTTAGTTCATTAGGATGAAAAACCATGGCCTCCATGAGGCTACACAATGCAAAAATGTAATTACTCAGGTTTGATTGTTGATTGAATGTTACATTGGCTTGCCACAGCAGGAATGCTAAACAGCGAAAAAAAATCAAACTATGTGGTGAGTGGAGAGTAACAACTATGCTTGGCAGACGGTGTGAGGAGATGAACATAAGTTTAGCTGGTATTTGGAGAAGAACAGAATTTAAGTTAAGTATTTCCACCTCTGCTGTTTTACGCTCATCAACACTCATCCTCCTCCTGCTTCTTCGTCTCGTGTTTAGTGGCAAACAAGCTGAGCTGTGCTCTTCTTCATGGTCATCATTAGTTTGAATGCTTGTTAAAGCATTCAAAGTATTGTTTTCCTCCTCCTCCATTTTTCAGTTTCCGTACGTTTTTTGAACTGTATCTCCTACAGTTTTTCAGCTATTTCAGCAAATTTGGTATCAAACCGTTCAGCTCTTTCCAGCGATATCTCTTGGTATTGATATCTTCAACTGTTTCCGATTTATTCAGCTTTATCTGCGATTTTTCAGCCCATTGAAATGAATGGAAAATGCTTAAAATCCCTCAATTTTTCACAAAATCATTCGTCTTTTTGACCTCTTAATTGACAGGGTTAACTTCAACCTAGAGACTTCATTCAACTTTTAACAAACTCAAAAGACGTTCAAGTATTTCAATTTTCTTCAGCTTTTTGATATTTTTTACGTTTTTTTCTACAATCACAGGCTAAACTTGAGATACGATTTGAAAATTTCAGAAATTTCTCCTCCTCCCCCCATTCAAAAGAATAATGCTCAGAACCGACTTTGCTCCACTTCAGGAAGTCTCCTGAGAGAATCGTAGAACCGATGAAAATGAGCCTTTCACTGGATAAAACAGACGGATTTTCCTCCGTTTTGAGCTATAATTTATGGACGTACTCCAAAAATTGTGCTCGTAGTGATTATTTCTTTGGAATCTTTTCAGGTTTCTGAAATATTTCTCACCACTCTAACCTGAACATTCCGCACTCTAACATTTCAAGGTCACAATTAGCCTTTCGCTGAGCCCCGCCCCCCTTAGTTACTGTTACCAAGTCTGACAATAAGTAGATGAAATACTGCAGCTCTGCAGATTTCCGCGATGGAAAGAAGTAGACAGATGCGTGTCAGCGACATTTTTTGGAGCAATTTCTCCTCAATATCATCCAGATCGAGGCAAAAGGGTTACAGTATGCAATGGAGGGATATATTAGTGTCGGCTCCGCTGAGCGAAGCGTAGCAGGGACCAAGGAGTTGGGAGTTTCGGGAGATGGCGGCGTCCGGGATCACGTGGATCAGTGAGCGGTGGCGGCGATGCGGTGTCCCTGTGAGCTGTCAGATGTCTGTCAGATGTCACCTGTCAGATGATCTGAGCTGCAGGCAGCTCTAAAAGCTCCCGGTGCTCTGCATCGCTCCAGTTTATAATCTCAGCTGGTTCTGTTAACAAAAAGCCAGTGTTTACTTTCATTTTCAATATAGTTCCCAGCCGGAGCTCGGCAATAATTCATCACGTGATCATGACACCACCCGCTGTTGCGCCAATAGGCTTAATGTGCGTTTATAAGACACACGGTTCAGGTAATATTACCCTGATTTGCCGGCACGGTGTGTCTATAAAGGGTCTTGGATAGTCTGGGAGGCGGACCTCCGCCCAGCCGCAGGCGGGGGGAGCACTCATGCTTGGCTGTTGGTGGTTGAGCTCGATGAGGAGGTTCTGAAGGGAAACAAAGGGGACACGACTACTATCGAAGCTAATGCTTAGTAGTATAAATTAGGCTTAGCTTCATCATTTTGTTTGGAGTTGTCAGATAGTAACGGTTGCTATGATGTGAGATTGGACAATTCAATTCAATTCAGTTTATTTATATAGCGCCAAATCACGACAAGAGTCGTCTCAAGGCACTTCACAAAGTAAACATTCCAATACAGTTCAGTTCATTAAGCCAATCAGTAAAAAAGTTTCCTATATAAGGAACCCAGCAGATTGCATCAAGACACTGACTGTGTGTTGATACAATCCTCATAGCCGTTCTGGGGGCTGGGGCGGCGAAAGGCTAATTTTTGCGAACAAATGTTTACTACACCCACACCGTTTACGCTACTGAAACAAATTAAACCTCAAAAAGTAGGAATCTTTGTCAGCTTCGATGGGATGTCTTCAGTTTAGCTGTAGGTGTCACGGTGCGGGCGCTACAAGCCTCAGAATGCCGAGAGTGCCAGATTTTCTCCCATTCAAATGATTCTCAGCGTTTGTGCTTCCATCGCTGTCTGAGAGCTGAAATCGTCTCGTCATATCTCCTACAATATTCAACGTAGCCACACAAAAATTCACTCAGAGCACCATCAAAGCGTTCAGCCACTTACAGTTTTGGAATTTTTCAAATCAGTGAAATACTTTTTGAATGGTGATGAAAGGTTTGAGGCCTCCAATCTGACGTTTGGAGCTGCAGATGAGTGTTTTCTCCAGTAACCGATGAATTTCTCTAAAACAAATTCTGCTACGACCACATCTTTTAGAGTTCATTCATAATTTTTCCAAAAACAGTAGATTTCTTTGTCAGGTTCGATGGGATGTCTTTGGTTTAGCTGTAGCTGTCACAGTTCGGGCGCTACAAGCCTCAGAAAGAGGAGTGAGCCAGATTTTCTGGTGTTCTGCTGAGCTGTGGTGGCCTCATGGAGGGGGCCATCGGCTGGCACACTGCTGCCAACCACTGAACATTCTCCCTCTCCTGATATTACATCTCACTTTCTTTAACATAGAATGTGCTACTATTAGTTCACCTATTGAATTAATTATAGATTCACTCAGATAGAGACAATAAAGTTTCTCTTACTAAATAGAACTTCTACTAAGAAATCACAGTGTAGCCATAGAAACACTGCTTGATCTATATGGTGTGTGTGTGTGTGTGTGTGCCTGCTCTGTCTTCTCAATCCCCAGTGAGTCGTGGTGGATGGCTGCTCATACTGAGCCAGGATCCTCTGGAGGTTTCTTCCTGTTAAAAGGGAGTTTTCCTCTCCACTGTCGCTACATGCTTGCTTAGTATGAGGATTGTTGAAAAGACACTGATGCTAATCAGTGTCTTGATGCAATCTGCTGGGTTCCTCATATAGGAAACATGTTTACTGATTGGCTTAATGAACTGAACTGTATTGGAATGTTTACTTTGTGAAGTGCCTTGAGACGACTCTTGTCGTGATTTGGTGCTATAGAAATAAACCTTTTTGTGACTTGGGGAATTATGTTGTGCCATTGCGCTTTATGTTTTACCATTATTTGATACGCCCCAAAAGCTTCGAATGATTTCAGCTGTGCTGAAATGTCATGCAGTTTCTCAGGTCATCTATCACGTGACCTGAGAGGACCGAATCACAGTACAACTCCCTGCTCTGTAACACTTTGCTTCAGTTTGACAAAGCAAGCTTCAGAGTCTATCACTTGGCCCATCACTAAAAGACAAAAGGTTAATACTCAAAGCTTCATTTAGTGCTTCATTTACTCAGCCTTATATAGCAACATCTGCTGGTAGAAGTAAAACATAACAGCCAAGTCATCATAATAAACGTGTTGTCAAACCTGTATTGTGGTTTATGCATATGTTCACATAACAATAAGCTACTGCTTCATTCAAGGAAATCATTTTGTTTTCAAAAGTGGGGACTTACACAAATGACATTGGCTGGGGTGTTAGTCTTACACTTATTTTTGGAATGCAAGTCTTGATGACAAATAAATATAAAGAATGTCACTAATAAAAATAAAGCTCATCAATTGAAACTTTGATGGACCAAACTAAAACACCCTACAAATTACCGTGAGGTTCAGCAGCTTTTATTTTGAAAGTGACACAGAAAATGAACTAGTCACGTGACCCAGGCAAAACAAAGCTTCGTTCGTGAAAATGAAGCAAGCCCCAAAGTGGGGCTTCGTGGACACGCCCTCGCTTTATTTGTCCCATCACTAATAGGAAGTGTTTTTAGACTAGGCTGTTATTTCTGCAAAAGGAGGATCTACTAAATATTAAGTTCATTTCTTTTTTGTAGTGCCCAAATTTATGCACCTGCCTAATTTTGTTTAAACAATTATTGCACACTTTCTATAAATCCCATAAACTTCTCAAATATCACTGTGTGTATATGATATATTAACTGATTTTTTTTATTGTAACAACCAACAATTTATACAGGAAAATCAGGAAGATTAACAAGGCTGCCCAAACTTTCACATCCCACTGTATTCACAGATATAGGATGGCTTGCCGGGCTAGGTCAGAACTCTTCTTATCTTTAGGAACATTTCTACGCACAAATACACACAGGCATCAGCTTGTTTTTAATATTGCTGGGGACAATAACAATAAACTACAGTGTACTTTGAAGATAGCTGGGGACAAAAATTATTAATTATTCATATATACTGTAAGTATTTGTTTAACATTTAATTACAAGATGCGCTTCTGTGTAATGGCAGGTGTTGAAAATGAATCTTTATTCAATAAATAAAAGTTAAAAACTGGGGATCGAAAAAACAGCAAACTACCAATTACAGGATTACATTTGAGCTTATGCAGAAAAATACCTGAGAAATAATAAGTAGCTTACCATGTCAGGCTTCGATTAACTCCACATTTCCTCACCAGAGCCGAGTTGTCCCTGATCCGCCGGATTAATAAAAATAAGATTAAAGATTAAAGCCATCAGTTTGTCACACACACTGGTGTGTGGTGAAAATTGTCCTCCGCATTTGACCCATCCCCGTGGGAAGCAGTGAGCTGCAGACATGGCCGCGTTCTGGAACTTATTTGGTGGTTTATATAAATAGAAAGAATTAATTGTGATTTCACAGTAGAACCATGCAAAACTGTGCTGTAAAATGCAGCTCTAAAAGTAAAACTAACTACATAATCATAGTGATAAACTGTTTTGTTTCATGTTTGACCAAGATCCTTTATACCAAATTGTGCAGATGGTTTGGGCAGTTTGATCCGGGAAGTGTGTTTGAGGTCCCAAATGTTTTTATCTTATTTAAAATTTTCAACATGGTCTAAAATTTTTTCTATCAAAAAAAAAAAAAAAAGAAAAAACATTGATCATATCCTCTTTTCCAGTAAGGGTGAGCCATTGTGATAGCGATCACTATAGGCTCATATTTCACATCTTGCACTCGATAATGTGTAAATGTCCATCTACAGGGGGGAGGAAAGGGATATGGGGGTAGACAGAAGGCGAGAATGATAGGGAGGGTGAGGTGTTTCCTGTTTTCATTGCTCTAATTATACCCATCTCCTGAGGATTGGGAAGAAGCATTTTGTCACAGAGGATGTTTTCCTTGACAAAACAAAGTTTTGCCATCTCGAGGACAACAACTTATACGACCACTTCCAATCTGCTTTCAGGCCTAATTACAGCACAGAATCAGCTCATATTCGTGTGCTGAATGACATTTTGGTAGCAAATGATGCTGGGTCCCATGTACTACTATTAATCCTTGATCTCTCGGCAGCTTTTGACACAGTAGACCACGATATTCTTCTAGGCAGATTAGAGTCGTGGGTTGGAATTGACGGGCAGGCTCTAAACTGGTTCATATTTGACAAACAGATGCTTCAGCATCCACGCTGGTGACTGTTCCTCCCCTTACCTTCCACTTCCTTGGGTGTTCCACAAGGTTCAATACTCGGTCCACTGCTTTTCTCTATCTATATTATCCCTTTAGGCACTATTTTAACCAAGTTTGGAATACATTATCATCTGTACGCTGACGACTGTCAGATTTACTTTACCATGAATCACACCAGCTCCACCCATCTACTCCAAGAATGCCTTACAGTCATAAAGGGGTGGCTTGCTTCAAATTTCTTACAGCTAAATGAAGACAAGACCGAGGCTATTGTTTTTAAACCTAAATCCGATAAAAACACATCGGCTACATTTACCCTCCCTTCCTTGAATTTTAGCTCTTGTGTGACTAGCCTCGGGGTCAAACTTGACGCAGACCTGTCCATGACCCAGCACATAACTGCTACTGTGAGATCCTGTTTTTTCCAACTTCGCCGCATAACACGCTTGAAACCCATCCTAAGGAGACCACATTTGGAATCAGTTATTCATGCTTTTATCACCTCTAGACTCGACTATGCTAACTCTACTCTCATAGGTGTCAAAACCACCTCTATGAACCGTCTGCAGAGGGTACAAAATGCGGCAGCCAGATTTCTCACTGGAACAAATAGACAAAGCCACATCACTCCTGTTTTGGCTGATTTACACTGGCTCCCTGTAGCGTACCGTGTACAGTTCAAAGTTCTTATCTTTGCATATAAGGCTGTTAATAACAAAGCTCCCCTCTATCTGTCCGAATTACTTACACACTATGTTCCCACCCGATCACTACGCTCCGCAGATCATCACCTCTTGTCCATACCCAAAATGAAATACAAATCTTGTGGAGAGCGGGCCTTTGCTTTTGCTGCTCCTAAACTCTGGAATGCACTCCCACTCTCAGTGCGTCTGGCCCCCTCACTTACACACTTTAAATCCTGCCTTAAGGCACATTTTTTCAGAATGGCTTTTGCCAGGTAAAGTTTTAAATAGTGGTTGTTGTCCCTGACATCGACTTTCTATCTTTTAGTGTTTTTATCCTTTTCTTTTTAAATTTCTTTTATTTCTATTCACTTTGTTCTTTTCTTATATTCATAAATCCAAATTTTCATGTTTACCCGCGTCTTGTGTTGAAATGTTGATTTTTATGCCTTATCATTATTATTATTATTTTTTAATCGGTCTGTCACACATTCTCTGCTTGTGAGGACCTATTGTATTAGTTTAACTGCCTTTTACTATGTTCAAGCACTTTGGTCAGCTGACACGCTGTTTTTAAATGTGCTCTATAAATAAATGTGGTATGGTATGGTATGGTACATTCTGTTAAAGCAAAATGAAAGGTCAGCTTACATAGCTTCAGTTTTGTTACCCAGCCAGCCCCACCAACACGTTAAATTTCAACACATCAAGCAGTGTTATGTTAAATGCACAGCATTTCCCCGCATTCAACCAGCGATATAAACGCTCTTTTTTCTAAATCTTAACCTCTGATGTAACCAGAGGGAGTTCTAAGCTAGCTGCTGCCCCAGCTCAGTGTGGAGAGTGGGGAGTTTTAGGGTAGAGAGGTCATGTTATCAAGTCAGTGTGTGTGTTCACTAGTTTAGGATTGTGTTATTATAGGGCAGCAGTAGCTCAGGAGGTAGAGCGGGTTGTCCAGTAATCGGAAGGTTGCAGGTTCGATCCCGGCTCCGGCCAGAGAATGCTGCTGTGTGTCCTTGGGCAAGACACTTAACCTGCCTTGCCTGCTGGTGGTGGTCGGAGGGACTGGTGGCGCCAGGGCTCGGCAGCCTCGCCTCTCAGTGCGCCCCAGGGCAGCTGTAGCTACGTTGTAGCTCATCCCCACCAGCGTGTGAATGTGTGTGTGAATGGGTGAATGACTGATTGTGTTGTGAAGCGCCTTGGGGGGTTGTAGAACCCTAAGAAGGCGCTATACAAATACAGGCCATTTACCATTTATTTTTGATAAATTTTTGTTTGTGGAGGCTGTACTAGCCTGTCCGAACATCGAGTCCACGGGTTTCCAAATAAGAAAATCTTCTGTGCACAGGGGCGTTTTGTGCAGCTGAAAATACGAGACTTCAATTCTACTTCAGCTACAAAAAACGCCCTGTCGTTGTGGTGCGCACTTCAGACCGGAGGATTACAGTCCCAGTGATGAAATGGAGTTCCTCGGATGAGAGGCTTTTAAAAATAGCCGACAGGCTTCTGGCCACATCAGCATCGGTACCAACTCGTGGAGGTCCGCGCTGACCTCCAGAGACCCATGGCAGGGTTTAAAAATTTAACTGCAGCTTCTGGAGCCCCGATCCGTGTCAGAACCGCTGTCCCAACCTCCAGAAGAAGATGCGTGGCTCAGTGGGCCAGTCGAACTGGTTTCTGGGTCAGAACCAGCTCACAGCAGCCCGCATGAGCTCCAGAACCGGATGACAGGCGACTCTCTCTCTCTCTCTAAACTGCTAAATTACGTTACGTGAGCAGATATTAACGAGTATGAGACAGCTGACAAACTCAGTATTAATGTTATATTAACTGAGCGATACTATTTTTAATTGTCTACTACATGATAGTAATCTGTACAATATTGGGATGTTAGCACACGAGTTTAAGCTAACATTGTTAAAGGAACACTAGTTAGTTTTGGCTTGTTTTTAGCCCCCCCAGTGTTCGTTGGTGAAACCAAAAGTATCTGTCCTCGCTGTGCGGTCGTCTTTTTAACACCTCACTCTTACTGCTGAAATGTCTCCTCAGCCTTAATTAGTTTCTACGGGAGTTGTTCATCACTAAGTTAAACAAATCAGCTGTGTTCATGATCTAAACATGCAGGAAATGTTTTGAAACCAGACTGCAGAGCCAGGTAGGTCAAGCTGAAATTTTTCCAACAGACTGAACCGGCAACTGTGAAGTTGCAAGTGGAATATTCTGGCCACAGGGGGCGGCAGGGGCTGGGTGGCCTTTCATTCACCCTGTAAAGGGTCATTTTAGCACATACTGGCTCAAGAAAATGATTTAAAAATATTATTATTGCAAAGTGTCCCTTTAGTTAGTGTTAGTGTCCCCTCACCAAAACACCTGCTGCTCCCCCGCTGCTTCTCCTCACATCACAGCTCAATCTCTCTGCTTTAGCCGATCATTTCTCCCTCTGGTTTGTCTCTGCGCTCTGAGATGTGCAGCAATCTCATCAATTTGATGTATAACATGTCTGGGGGTGTATTTCTGTTAACCCAGAAGAAGCTTGAAATCTCTCAGCCAATCAGAGAGCAGGGATGTTGGGGGTGGGGTGGGGGGTAATGGGTTCCTAAGACCAAGCTGATCGATTTGGTGTATAACATGTCTGGGTGCGTATTTCTGTTAACTTGGAAGAAGCTTGAACTCTCTCGGCCAATCAGAGAGCAGGGCTGGGAGACGGCTGGTTTCCTGAGACCAAGCTGATCGATTTGATGTATAACATGTCTTGGGGTGTATTTTTGTTAACC